>JAQPPZ010006817.1:0-116983 GCA_028583015.1 Wollemia nobilis
TGAAAGCACGAGATTCGAGGCGAAGGAAACACTACTTGCGATGCATTCAAAATCAAATACGCTTAAGTCCTAGAAATGTAAATTGCATGAAATGAAAGAGACGCATTAAAACGAGATACAAGCAAATGGAGAAAACATAGCCCTTTCATTAAACTTTCTTGATCTCTGTTACAAATACGCCTCCTCCCTTTTCAGGGGCTAGGAGCGTTAAAAGAATTTGACTACAATCGAGACTTAAGGTTCCTCTTCCCGCGTGCCCACACTTGAAATGGACGGGCCAAGATGATGCCGCCGCTGATGTCGATGAGTCCTTGACCTCTGCTGCTCCTCCTGCGAACAAAGAAACAACGAAGATGTCAGTAGCACCTGCTGCAAATGAAAAGTGTTTGTTCTCTAAAATCGCCAAAAGATGCATGTAAACATTTGTCTGAAACAGTGGGTAAAGTAAGTCCAAATGGCCTGAAAACTTGACAGAAGACAGAAAATATTACCAGGAGGCCACTGCCACTGAGACAGTCGGCCAATCTGCCTTAAACTGGAATTCGTCCCTGGGCAGGACGAATTCTGACTGCAATTCGTCCCTGGGTGGGACGAATTCTTTTGTGTTGAAAAAGCCGACTGCTGCTGCTCCAATGTCGAATCCCGGGACCTACAAAATGCCTGCAAACAAGGGGGTTATGTAATTGGGGCCATTTTGGGACGACCCAGATGGTCGGATTCTCCCAATTTGGCCTCTATCCTCGGGAATTAGATATCGCCACCTGCAAGTTAGTGAAACAACAAAGCGACACAAAGCATGATAAAATTTGATCAGAATATTATGAAATTGAAGCTATGAATTCACCAAATAGAATGACATGAAATGCAACCTGAAACAATAATCTAGAATGCTTTTGAAACAAAAACTTGGAAAGTGCGGGGGTGCCCCAAGTGGGCCTCCCACCGTTGGCACTTGATTTCGGAGCCAATCCACTAGGGATGGGTCCAAAACCTCTTAGGATAGAGGGGTCGGCAAATTGGTTGATTCAGGTGTCCATATGTTGGATTTGGGTCAGATTCAAGCTTCCAAAAGCCACCCAACAACCTCCCTTGCAAAAGAGATTGGTGGATGTGAGAAGGTGAATCAAAGGGGATGCAAGTGGGTGTTCAACTCGGCAGCACTTCGTTGCTTGAAATCTCCTTCAACCTGTCCATTTTGGGTGAGAAAAGTCCCACCTTTTATAGACCCATGGGGTCTCTTTTGAGAGGGAAGCACAAATGCCATGTGTTGGTCATAGGTGCCATGTGGCAGTCATGTCTTCCCATGAGGGAGGGGAGTCCTCCATTGACTTGGGCTTTCATAATCGCCCTTGTGACAGTCCTCTAACGGCCTATCTGTCCACCCACACACGCGTGCGAGGCAGGAGTCATCAACTGACTGTCCTGGGCTGCCACTTGGCACCATTCTTCTTTTTGCCCGTTAAACTCAGAATTCGTCCCTACCAGAGACGAATTCAGAATTCGTCCCTGGGTGAGACGAATTCCAGTTAGTATTCGTCCCTGGGTGAGACGAATAGTGAGCAAAGTGTCTAAATGTGCCAAATTGCTTCCTGACCTTACAAAATTGCTATGAAAGTGGTTAAGACCACTGTTTGACCTCTGAGGGCTGCCCTGGGAGCTGTGTTTGTCAACGCGATCGGTGTTTGCAGTCACATAATCGGATTGGTGCTGTTTTGGTGTCTAGAGATGCCCCTTTTTGGGATGCGTTGTGCATAGCGCAACGTCGAGCAAAAATAGATAACCAAAGCACTAATGATTAGGGTTTCTTGGTAACCTAACCAACTTTTGATGCCCCAAGCATGGAAAGGGCATGCATTCTTGAATCCTTGCTTCTGACGAGCTAAGGAGTTTGATTTCAAGTGTTAACCTATTTTGGTGAGGTGTGACTTGAGCTTGGACATTGATCGGTCATGATTAGGCAAAGGGCGCAACCTTTTATCCTCAGGGGAACCTTGTGTTCATGATTCACGAAATGCCAAGTGTTTGATTGATTTGATTGTTGCTTGTTTACTGCCCCAAGCGGGGAGCGTGATTGTCTTTGTCAATGATTCTTTGAATGCATGTCGTTTTCCTTAATTGGGTGTGTGATTGTTGATTGGTGACTAAGTGTGACTACCCCCTCAAGCGACGAATCGATGAGGGAATGACCTTCATGAGAAAAGCGACGAGTCGCTTGACCCAAGATGACTTGTGCAAGGGTGCCTTTAGATGGTTTATCGTTAAGCATGTGCAATTTTTCCAACATCTGGACCTATTTTTGGTGGGTGTTAACCCTTTTTGTGATGCCATAATGGGGTGAAATCGTCGAGAACCCATCTTCCCGTGGAGCGGTCCGGCTATGATAGCCTTCTTGGGGAGGTAGGAAATTGACTATTTGAACTTCGACATCTATTTTCTATGCCAAGAGGTTAAGTGCGAGAGCACTTGTGTCCGGCAATGCTTATTGCTTTGTTTTTATGTTGCATTTTTTTGTTGTTTTTGTAGTGTTTTTGTGACACCATTTTGGGATTAAATTATCGGAAATCCGTCTTCCGTGGAGCGGTCCGGCTATGGTAGCCTTCTTAGGGAGTAGGATAGTGATAATTTGTGACTCCGATGTCTATTTTGTATGCCCTGGATGTCAGGTGCAGTAGCACTCTTATCGGGCAAATTTATTGTCTATTTTTAGTGCATTTTTGATCATTTTTTGATGTTTTTGAAGTGCTGGTTTGAATTCGTCCCTGGGTGGGACGAATTCCAGCTGTAGAATTCGTCCCTGGGTGGGACGAGCGCTAACCTGAGCGCTCGTCCCAGTCAAGGACGAATTCCAGCTCAAAAGGCCTATTTAAGGGCCAAAACTTGCATTTGGGCTCATTTGTGTCATTTTTTTCTTGCGATTTTGGGGCTCTGGGAGGAGGAGGTAATTCTGCGAAGCGAAGCGCTGCTGGAATTCTCTCTGCCATCATGAGTGCACAAACTGGTTCGAGCGGCGGAGCCGAATCGAAACCTGTAAGTATCTTCTAGAGCTTATTTTTGTTTAAATTTGCACTTGTTTTATTTAATTGTTTTTGTGATGATGTTTTCAAAATGTGTTTTAAAACTTAAACCCTGAAACCGGATTTAAGCCAACTTAGACTTATTGTGCAATTAAACGTAGTTAAACCTAGGCACAAAATTTTTCTTACGACTAAACCCTAGGTTAACGGAACGTAAACCCTAAGACGTATATATGTTTTTGTGTTTTTGAATTTCTTTTTGTTCTGTTTTTGAATTAATCAGTTAAGATTAGAAATCTTGGAACTGAAGGTTTGTTTTTGTTTTGTTTATTTGATTTTTTTTGCTTTTGTTATTTTGTACAGTTCTTTTCCATGATTTTTAATTTTTAATTTTTTTTGTTGAATTGTTTTCTTTTTGCGGGGTTAGGAGCCGGTACCATGTACCTACCGCCTTTACTGAGGCGCGGGGTGCACTGACTGATGGTGATTGGGAATGGCTTGATGCCCTTGGGCTCAAGCAGGTGTCTCGACTGGAGCCTGTGGTCCCGGATCAGGCCTATCTGACGGCCTTGATCAAACTTTGGGATCCGCGGACCAACACGTTCCATCTTTCGACAGGGGAGATGACTGTAACTTTGGAGGATGTCTATCGGTTGCTTCGGATTCCGATAGACGGTCTGCCTATTAGGACATCGCCGCGTGATCAGCGGACTGTTGTACTTACGAGATGCTTTGGGCATGGGGAGCGGCTGGGTGTAACGAACCCAGTGGAGACGGGCGAGGTTGGTTGCCAGGTGGCGGGATTTTGGTTGGTTGGTGGCGGGGAGAGGGGGTGTTAGGAGTGAGGCACGCATTCTTGATGGGCCTTATTTCTAACATGCTTCTCCCTGATTCGTCAGGGGCGAGGTTCCCGTGGAACCTGCTGGATTTTGTATGGCAGTTGGTAGAGTGCCCGATAGAGGCACCACTGATTTTGAGATGGGGACAAACATTGTTGGCACAGCTCTACGGCGAGCTTTATGCGGTTCGTTGTCGACAGCAGAAGGGGGTCGGTTACGGCTATCTGCTGCAGTTCTGGGGTTGGCAGCACATAGCAGTAGAGAGGCCGACCGGGTTACCGTGGATGACTCGGGCGGCGATGGATGACGAGGAGATAGGCTATGCAGTTTTGTGGCGGCGGTCTGCGGAGCAGGGGCAAAGTCGGCGATGGGCAGGTGTTGTAGAGCACTATACCGATGCCTTTTCTCGGCTCACTCCAGGGGAGGTGTTTTGGCGCCCTTATCGGGACTGTCCAGCCTGGCGAGAGGCTGGAGAGTGGCTCCGTCGGGTACGCAAGGAGCGGTGGTTGACTGGGAGGCACGGGACGGAGCATGAGTTCTTTTCATACAGCCGGGTTACACGACAGTTTGGGGTGCGCCAGGGGTTGCCTGGTGAGCCCGTGGTCTATCGGCGATGGGGAGATGAGAGGGATTTAGATCCACCGGTCACCGCGCCATTGGGCGAGGAGTCAGATGCGGTTATTGACGTCCCGGACGTAGATGACGTCGGGACTACCACTGAGTATGACTCGTGGTGGGTACTACGGCGATGGAGAGGAGAGGGGCCACTGGGAGGCGCGGAGGCGGCAGTGGAGGGTGCTGAGGCAGTAGGGGATGATTGGGGAGGTCCGTTGGATGATGCGGACATTTTGGATGTGGGGGATGAGGATGTAGACTTGGGCGCTCCGGATCAGCCGGACATGCAGGACGTGGAGGAGCGGTGGGTGCCAGAGTAGGCTGCTGTTCCAGAGGGTCCTGTTCGTCAGGCAGACACAGATGAGGTGGAGTCTGAGATACGCGCTGAAAATGCATGACTGATAGAGCTGCTGCGGATACGGGATCTGGAGTTGGGGGATGCGAGGCGGGAGCTCGGGGACGCGCTGCGAGAGGGATCTCCTGCGGGCTGAGCTGGCAGAGCGGGATAGGGTTCTGGCACAGCGCGACGATGCGGTGTCATACTATCATCGACGAGAGGCGAGTGGTGTCGGCACCGGATAGAGTTGGAGAGGGAGGTCATCCGCCTTGGTGGGCGACTTCCTGAGCCCTCGGTCAGTGGATCTTCACGTCGGACGAGGGATAGTGCGGCTGAGCAGTCGGCATCATCTCGTCATCGATGATTAGATGAGGGAGGCGGTAGCGAGGCATGATGCGGGGGCTGGCGGTAGCCCCCTGCAGGGTCCCATAGGACCCACACCACGGGGGTAGTTCCCGTCGCACCGATCCTGCGTGATTATGGTGGTCGACGCTTTAGGTTGGGTTTTTGGATATGATTGCGGGGTCTGAGGACCAGTTTTGTAGCCTGCGGGCATTTTTTTTTACGATATATATATATATATATATATATATATATACCGGTTTTATTGTGGTTTCTTACATGTGATGATTTGGTTTTTGTTATGCATGATGGCTAATGACTATGGATGTATGCATGTTTATTTATTTTGATGAATGCTTATGCTATGATGAATGCAAATGTTTTTGATTTCCTTTTGATATGCAAAGTGAAATGGATGAATGATATTTGTGGTGATTGGTTACGGCACCATAGGTTGTTTAAGACGCTCTTTATTTCATTTTTGGGCGATTGCTATGATGTATGGCTCTTGTATGTATACATGTGGTTTTCTCTTTTTGTATTTTTTGATGGTATTGTAAGGATGAAAATTAGCGCAGTTGGTTTATAAATGTAGCTAAGGTTTTATGAGACTCAGACAGTTTTAACTCACTAGCCAAGATTGTACTTTATCTTACAAGACTTTTGAACAAGGTATGAATCGGACTTGTTTTTGACCAAGCTATTTCACATCCCTGTGTGTGCAATTGAGTTCATTTTTGTGGTATTTATCGGGATACCGCCGAGTGCCGGATGGGCTTTCAACCGAACCTGTATTGAGGATCACCTAATTAGCTCCACTAACTCCTTTGTTGTATTTAGTTAGATTAATCTACGGTGTTATCCAGGATGCCATAAGCTATCTCATCCACATGCAAACATTGATCTGTACGCAAATTAATGTGACAGATATATCGTCATGCGGGAGGATTACTGTCAGTTACCGATAGGCTATCAACCAAATCGGTACTGAAGCTTGCCTTATGACCTATAGAATGCTGAGAGTTCCAGGGATTCAAGTTCAACTCCCTTATTTTTTTCAATTATATTGGGATACTTGCTCGTTTGTAGTGATAAGATCACTGTTTATTTTGATTTGTTTTTCTTTTGAGCAAGGGATTGGGGATATGGAGTGATGAAAATCACTATTGCTTGTGCCTTTTGATGTGTGCACTGTAGGATGTCAAATTTTGGAGTTTTGACGTTTTGCAAATTTTTGATGTTTTGCAACTATTGAGAACTTTAGGGATTCTTAGGGAATTGGGTAGGGAGGATGCTTGTCCTTTTGCCAACTCTCAGCATTCTTTGGGTCATTCGCACAGGGGGATGAGCAAGATAACCGTTTCGCTTATGGTGACCTAGATTACTGTGCAGGTTTCATCTTTCTTTCACACAACTTAGGAATTGTTTTATGTGTCTTGATATGTGTTGGGATGTTACGTAACAAGGTTTATTTCAAGTATGACTCTACCTTCGTAAAATCTGTATGACTTGATACATTACATGGCTAAAGAGCAAAATGATGACTGAATCACGAAAACTCTTGATACATTAACAGACCACGACTCTAGTGTGGTAAAAGCAATGCATGGTGTTTTTGTACAATGGAACAATGTGGAATAATATGGACTAGCAGAGCAATTACAACCTATGGTGCCTTTGACCTGTTCGACCACAAATATGCAATGTATGGATGCAATGCTTAATGCAGCTACATATTTTTGTATTTTTGATGGATTGATTTTTGTGAATATGAATATGAGGTGCGAGAAGAGCTCTCGATTGATGAATTTGAGTATGCCTAGAAATGAGATGCAAATTTTTGTTGTTTTTGATTATTTTTTATTTTTGACCAAGTGATTGCGATAATCCTTGGAGCTTTTTGGGTTTTGACCAAGTGATTGCGATAATCCTTGGAGCTTTTTGGAGTTTGACCAAGTGATTGCGATAATCCTTGGAGCTTTTTGGAGTGACCAAGTGATTGCGATAATCCTTGGAGCTTTTTGGGTTTTGACCAAGTGATTGCGATAATCCTTGGAGCTTTTTGGGGTGACCAAGTGATTGCGATAATCCTTGGAGCTTTTTGGAGTTTTGACCAAGTGATTGCGATAATCCTTGGAGCTTTTTGGGTATGACCAAGTGATTGCGATAATCCTTGGAGCTTTTTGGAGTGACCAAGTGATTGCGATAATCCTTGGAGCTTTTTGGGTGACCAAGAGATTGCGATAATCCTTGGAGCTTTTGGGGTGACCAAGTGATTGCGATAATCCTTGGAGCTTTTTGGTTTTGACCAAGTGATTGCGATAATCCTTGGAGCTTTTTGGTTTGACCAAGTGATTTCAGGAATCCTTGGAGCATTTTTGGGATGTGGCTCTCTTAGATATGAAATGGTCGTAAATGACTGATATTCAAGGGTTCTGTTTCCTTGATACCATCAAGAGAAGCTAGCCGGTACGTCCCGGGTCCTATTTTGCTATCAATGACATATGGACCTAACCAATTTGCCGTGAACTTGTCCCTCAGGTGGGACGGCAAATTAGAGTTTTGTTGGTTTTCCTTCAAAACCAAATCACCAACCCGAAAGTCCCTTAGGTGAACTTTCATGTTGTAAGCTTTCTTAAGCCGCTCTTGATAGATACGTAAGTGCTCGAGAGCATTCACGCGTCGTTCGTCAAGCAACGTAAGTTGGTCTAACCGAGCCTGCCGTGCAGTGTCATCATCGATGAACTCCTGCATTGATATGCGCAGGGAAGGAATTTCCAACTCGAGAGGCATTACTGCCTCTGAGCCATACACGAGCGAAAATGGAGTTGCCCCAGTTGGCGTCCGAATGCTAGTGCGATAAGCCCAAAGGGCAAGTGGGATTTGTATGTGCCAATCCTTATGACTGTCTATGACTGTCTTTTTAAGGATGGCCACTAGTGTTTTGTTTGATGCCTCTGCTTGCCCGTTTGCTTGCGGATAATAGGGCGTTGAAAAGCTGTGCTGAATTTTGTACTTTGTGGTCAAAGCACGCACGTCTTTATTCTTGAATGATGGCCCATTATCCGATATTATTTTGGATGGAATACCAAAATGACATATGATGTTATGCAAGATGAACTCCACAATGCGGGGTCCTTTCGTTGAGGTTAACGGAATTGCTTCCACCCATTTAGTAAAATACTCTGTGGCCGTTATGATAAACGTGTGACGGCCTGACGATGCAGGGGAGATCTTTTCGATTAGATCGAAGCCCCACTGCGAAAATGGCCAAGCGGTTGGACTGTACTGTAGGGCCTGGGAAGGTACGTGCATCAAATTGGCATGATGTTGACATTTCACGCACTTCTTGACATATTCGCAACAATCTCGCTCTAAAGATGGCCAATAATAGCCCATGCGGAGAATGCGCTTTGCAATGGCCATACCACTAAAGTGGCCACCACATGTACCATCGTGCGCTTGGGCGACTGCCCAAGTGGACTCTTGCTTGTCCAAGCAACGAAGAAGAATCCCGTCATAGCTACGACGATACAAAATGTCTCCTATCAAGACATACTTAGCCGCTTTCTGCTTGAATGTTCGTTTTGCGGCGTGCGTCAATCCAAAGGGAAGATTACCTAACTTGAGGTAATCTCTGATGGGTAAATACCAATCCTGTTGATCGAAAACCTCGACAGTATGAATAGCCAATCCCTTTTGAAGTTCTTCCCTAACAAATGCTGAATGGGATAGAACTTGTAAGAATAGCGTTGTGTTGCTATTAATGGGAGTGGGGGAAAACAAGGACCCCCAGTTGGCACATTTCAGACGGTCTCGAATTCGAAAGAACTTATCCGAGGATGGTTCGATATGGATCATGTGGATTCCTGGTGTCAAGTCTGAGCTTGCATGCTCCATCACGGATTGTGATAAGGTTTTTACTTGAATGGTTGTCATGTCACCGGAAAGGTCTTGCGGGATTAATGACCCCAAGGAGGCCATTGTGTCCGCAAAATGATTCGATGATCGAGGGAGTGCCTCGATGTCGTACCATTCAAGTTTTGCCAGGAATTTGTCCATGAGGGCTTTATAGGCCTTTAGAACTGGGCATTTGCATTGATATACCCCTTTGACTTGATTGACTATTAACAGTGAATCACCAAAGATATTCAATCATTTGATGTTCATGGCGATTGTTGTCTGAAGACCTAGGAGCAAGGCTTCATATTATGCATTATTGTTGGTGCATTGGAAGTTTAATTTAAATGACAGGGGCATTGGAGCACCCTGCGGTGTGAAGAATACAATTCCTGTGCCACCACCTTGCTCACACTTAGAACCATCGAAGAATAGGGTTATGTCGGCCTGTGACTCAGGCTCATCAGAATCTGGCGATTCTGAGACATGGAAGACCCCATCATCGGGTAGTTCTATGACCAGAGGCTGATCGTCTTCAAGAGGAGCCTCTGCTAGTTGATCGGCTATGACTTGTCCTTTGATAGATTTTTGCCCAATGAACTCTATGTCAAATTCCGTCAACAACATGATCCATTTCGCCGTGCGACTACTATGATAAGTACGACTCATCATGTATCGCAATGGATTCTCCTTAGACACAACATACGTAGTGTTGCTCAGCATGTAGTGGCGTAGCTTCTTTGTAGCAAACACCACTGCCAAGCGAGTTTCTCAACGTATGCATAGTTAAGTTCAGTAGCCGACCAGGGTGCGGCTAAGATAGTAAGTAGCTTGTTCTTTGTGAAGTTCATTCTTTTGGGCTAGCATGGCTCCCAGTGCCACCTCAATAGCTGAGATGTATAAGTAGAACAGCACTCCTAGTCTAGGTGGTGCCAATACTGGCAGCGAAGCCAAGTATTGTTTTATTTCGTCAAAGGCTGAGTGGCACTCGTCATCCCAATGAAATGTGACCCCCTTGTGCAATAATTTGTTCATGGGTCGGCATTTGTCAGATAATTGCGCTATGAAGCGTTTAATCGACGCGACCTTTCCTTGCAGACTTTTGAGCTGCTTGATGGTAGTGGGGGGAGCCATTTCAAGGATTGCCTTGACTTTCTTTGGGTCCACTTCGATGCCTCATTTTGAGACTATAAAACCCAAGAGTTTTCTAGATGTGATGCCGAATACGCACTTCTTGGGATTCAGTCTGACCTTATGTTCTATGAGGCGATCGAGAATCTTGCTCAAGTCATCGAGATGATCTGAGCGCAAAAGAGACTTTGCTAACAAATCATCCATGTAATCTTCCAAAGTTTTGTGCATGTAGTCATGGAAGATGTACGTCATGGCACGTTGGTATGTAGCGCCAGCATTTTTAAGGCCAAAAGGCATGACCTTATAGCAAAATGTCCCCCAAGGCGTTGTGAACGCCGTTTTAAGTTGATCCTCAGGATTGATACGAATTTGATTGTATCCTGAGAAGCCATCCATTAGGGAGAGCATTTCGTGACCTGCTGTAGCGTCTACCAACGCGTCGATGCTCGGAAAGGGAAATCATCCTTAGGACTCGCTTTGTTTAGGTCTCAAAAATCAGTGCATATGCGAATCCTCCCGTCGGGCTTCTTGACGGGAACCATGTTGGACAGCCATGGCGGATAATCCACGCGAGATGACAAACTGTGCATCCAACAGCTTTTGCAACTCATCTTTGACCATCAAGGCCACTGTTGGGTGCATCTTTCGTAGTTTTTGCTTTACAGGCTTGATTGTCGGATCAAGCGTTAAATTGTGCATGACTAGCTGCGGGTCTAGTCCTGGCATATCCTTGTATGACCATGCAAAAACTTCCTTCTTCGCTTTGAGAAGGGCGATGTAATCGGCTTGCTCTTCGGGGGAAAGACTTACCCCCAGCTTGATAATCTGTGGACTCGTTGGGTCTAAGCCGATGTCTACGTCAGTCGTTTCCTCAACTGACATGTGGGATCCGTCCTCCAACTGATGTGGAGTTGGGATCAAATGGATATCATTAGGCTGAGTTTAGATCTACGTTTGGAACCTCGGGTCCTTCTTCAGCTTGAAAAATATCCTGAGTTGTCCTTGGGGTGGAATGAAGCATTTCATCAAAAGGCCGATTCTTTGATGGCAATAAAGGTGAATTGACACGATCCCAATCGATGGCATCTATGTCTAGGTGCAATGATTGTGATGGATCGGCCGGATTGCGGATGGGTGCGGTCAAATCAATGGAGATCATGTGGATGGAATGAATTTGGTCTCCAGAACCGTGGGTGTGATAACTCGATTCTTTTAGATGCTCCCTATACTCTGGATCTGGCTCTACGGGAACGGGCACGAATGGATCTTCCCTAGGTGCGAATTCATCCCTATTTGCGAAAAGGATGGCAGGGTCTTTTCTCGGCATTGATGTCATGATGGGATCTCGAGGTGGACGATGCTCATCTTGAATTTGGAGCCATGGATCCAATACTTGGTCCCACCTTGCTGGGTCTACCCACCATTCATGCCCTAGCGGTATGCCCATCTGTCCCATTAGATCTTCATGAGTTAAAGGGCGGTGATGCCGTCGCGCATGTCTGAGATAGTCCATCTCAGTCTCATCTTCTGAATCACTTTCGGAGACCCAAAAATGTTCATCCTCTTCAGCAACTGTTACTTGCGACGTTGAGTGCTCTCCTTGTTCCAGTAAGTTAATCTGGTCTCCTTGCGGTTGTTCCACTCTTGGTGGAGGGACCTGACTCTCTTGACACTGTATTGTTTCATCTGGAACCTCTAAGGGGAACAATTTCAGAAAGATGTCCGGCAATCGTTGATGTTCTCTTTGAGGATTAATCTCTGAACTTTCGCCTCTCTCTAGCAAAGGAGAGGGATTACTGCTATTTCCAGGGGTGTTTGTTGACCATGGGAGGTAGTCTCCCAATGTGTATTCTGTATTTGGATTGGCATACGGATCTTGTGCCAATCCCCCCTTGTTGCCTATTTCTAGGCCTTGCATATTTTCAACCAAGATGTCTAAGGGCAGGGGGTGATTGAACCCTACTCCTGACTTGTCATATGGCATCTGATATCTTGGTTGGCAAAGGACCCGCATCCCTTGCTCATATCTGCCTAGCCCGTATCCATGCCAATTGCATTGGCCGAGATATTTTAGGGCAAAATATGGGTTTGATAGATAGTTGATGTTTTCAACAAAAGGTTCTTCGTCTGCTTCCTTTTGTTGGCATGGTTCAAGACCATGATCAAGGCCCCCATACATGAAATTCATCTGGTTTGGAGGGTAGCCTAGAGGAACAACTGTCCCTATGGGAAGGCGAGGTCTTCCCATGTCTTGTACTGACTCCAATGCTGGCGTCGCTACAACATTTTGCACTAAATATTCCCCCAGGCCCGTACTGGCCATTTCAATAGTGATTGTCGATGATTGGGTGGGAGGAAACGGGAGTCCTTCCTGAGTCCATTCCATGTTCGGCATTTTAGGAGTCTCCACTTCCGTTGTGCGAGGTGTTTCTTCTGTTGATATCGTTGAAATTGTGGGCAACTTCTCTTCTAGAGGCTTAACCTCTTCCATGATCTGTTTTCCCTTGTCCTTCTGTTTGGCCATGACAGGTGGCGTTGATGATGAAGGAGCAGATGATGAAGTTTCACCGGCTGGGATTTTGCCTTGTTGGTCACCAGTGGTGCCTGCGGTATCGAACCCTGTTTAGATGGATTTAACTGGAAATCCAAATGCGTTGAAGGGAGGGTCGATTGAGGTATAAATTGTACCGCATTGCAATACTTGAAGGGCTCTAAGTCCATTGGGACTACATGTATTTCTCCTTCATAAGCATACTTTAAGCACTGGTGGGCGATCGAAGGGACACACTTCATGTCCCTGATCCAAGGCCGCCCTAGCAGTATATTATAAGCCATCTCGCCTTCTAACACATGGCACAGTGTAGGTATTGATTTTTGTCCTACCTGGATAGGCAGAACAACTGTGCCGACTGTCGAGCATATTGCATCGTTGAAAGCTCGCAGTGTGTACGTGGAGGCTGTGATGTGAGAGGCTGGCAGCTTCAAATGTTTTAAGGCTGCAGTGGTAATGATGTTACTGGACGAGCCAGTATCTACCAACACTCTTTTGTACGGAATCCCGTTGACCCGCGCGATAACGTGTAGGGGTGGATCTGCCATGTCATTCGATATCGTTTTTACTTCGTCTTCTCTGAATGTGATGACCGGCTCCGTACATTGTTTCACGTGTCCCACGAAGTTGTTGAAAGAATTTGCTTCGTGAGGTTGTAATTCGATGGCTTTTAAAATGTCCATAAGAGCTTCCCTATGGGGTGCTGACTGTTGAATAAGCTCGTAAATGGACAGACTAGCCGATGTGGTCCGCAAACTCTGCGTGAGTTTGGTCCGTATCGTGATTTCGGGTCTAGGCGGAGGCAACTGCGTTGGGCGTTGTTGAGGCTGCGATGTTGTCGGAACTTCCCTCGTAGCTACCTCGGGGGCAACTACTGGGTACCTTCTATTCCTTGTTACTATGCTAATCATTCCCACAAATCCCTGCATGGGAAGATTCTGTCGCACCTCATTAATCTGGAGTGGTTTTGTCTGTGCCTCGTGGGCGAGGCAAAGGGTCCTTGAATACCCCCATTTGTTGGTTGTTTGGCGCTATGGGGTTGTCCACGGCCAATGTTCTATTGTCGATCAAATCTTGGATTAGTTCTTTGAACTTCCAGCATCCATTTAAGTCGTGTCCTCTGCGCCTATGGAATCTACAATACAATTCCTCTCTGTATCCCCTAGGCTTAGGAGCGTTAGGGTCTATATTTTGAATTTTTGGCAGAGTGACTAAATTTGCCGCTGACAAGCGGTCAAATAGGGAGTCCCTGGACTCCGTGTAAGGGGTGAATTGTCGCCTAGGGCGATGCTGCTGATTCTGCTCCTGTCTTCTATTATCTCTTTCATAAGCGGGAGGCATTGCACAGTAATTAGCCTTTTGAGGCTGCATTTCTTGCACGAGCGTGGGAACATTTATCGCAACTTGGTTGACTGCAGCGTGTTGTGATTGTGTTGTCCCGATTTTAGTGGTTTTATTCCACTCTTTCTTTTTAGGCTTGGCGATTGCGCCTTCGCCTATCTTAATCTCTTCTATAACTCTGGCTTGCGCCAAAGCTTCTTCTAAGCTGTCGTATTGCCGCAGCAACAATAGACCAGAGATTGATTTTAAGCAACTTTTTGTGAACATCTGCGTGAGATCAGACATAGGGGGACGGTAGGGTAACTTAGAAAGCAAAGCTCTCCATCGATTCCCATATGCTGCCATTGTTTCTTCCTCAAATTGCCTGAGGCTCGCCAGATCACTCGGTGATGCCTTCTTCCTTGTGTTGAAGGCAAAGCGTTCAAGAAACGCATCTACTAATTGATCTAGGTTGCTTATAATGTGTTTAGGTAGTTGTGTGAACCAATCCGAGGCAGGGCCTACGAATGTGGTTATGAATGTTCTAAGCAACAATGCGTCATTATCTTGGATGCCGAAGCATTGGCTTAGAAATCTTGTAACATGTTCTTGTGCGTCCTCTTCACCTTTAAAGATTGCCAATTGAGGCAACTTGAAGTGCTCGGGGTAAAGAGGTGTAGGCACTGAGGGATGCACCGGATTACTGCGGAGTTGACGTAATGTGGGTTTTTGATGCCCAGCAGCTTTTGTCTCCACAGACTCCAAACGCTCTAATAGCGTTTGGTATGCATCGAAAGATTTTATCTCTTCCTCTCTTGTTCGCTCCTGTTGTAAGTTATGGTAAACTGGGGGCCTATGGAGGGGTGGCCGAATGACAATCCTCCTGCCTTGATGGGGAGTTTCAGCATATTCTATTTCTGGTTCGTACTCCTCATAAAGTTCTTGAGGAGTCTCTGGGCGAGACCTATGACCTTGATCGAGTCCTCGCTGAAGGTACCCATCATTGTTTCGGGGAGTGGCCTCCCTCTCGGGTCTATAAGGTCTCGGAGGCAAAGCTTGACGAGGTCGTGGAGACCTATCCTGCACCAACGGATTATGCCTCTCGTATTGTTTGGCTCTTTGGATGCGAGGGGTTGGCTCCCTCTCAGGTAGTTCATAGCGTAACTCATCCGCTTCGCGTTGCATGCGCTCTCTATCCAAGCGGTGTCGATACTCTATCTCCTGATGACTTTGTTTAAGCCGCATGATTTGGGCTTGACGGGTGGCATGTTGGGCGACTATCGGGTCAATTTGGTCTACCCTATTTTGCTTAGGAGGTTCGAATGTCCCTCCTATGTGTTTGCCTCGGTTTTGATGATCTAAAATTTCAATGGGTCGCTTCCCTCTGTCGAGGTAGGCGGCCTGTACTCGAGGTTCTGGCCTCAAGGGGTGATCATGATGTCCAGCTGGTGCGGAAGCGCAAGGTTCCCACGTTGTATGTTGTTGTCCTTGAGGAATGCGATGATTTTCCTCGCGCTCCCTCTCATAGGTGTGAAGGGGGCGGGCGGAGTTAGCTCGCCCTGTGTAAGGAGCCCTACGCTCTGGATTTTGTCTCTCTATTCTGATGGGAGGTAAGGAAGGGATACCATATCCACGTTGTCCCTCCAAATGGATAGTGTGCCTCTCTAGCGCTCCATCACGCTGTGGCCACTCATGTCTAACCTCAGAAGGTGATTCTCTATTTACATCAAGGTCTACATGTAGGGCGTCTTCCCGAAAGGGGCTGCTTTGAATGGGCATACCCCATCGAGGATTCTGAATCGGATTCTTTTGTAGGCCAGACCGATAAGGCGGTATGACCAAATCCTCAAGACTGAAGCGAAGGCGACTTGTGCCTGCTTCTTGTGTACCTTTCGGAGCTTCTGCCCTTGATTGGGCTTGGCTACGGGTGTACACCATTGCGGTGCTTCTCTACTATCTAAACAGATTTTTATCTCGTTTATGATGATTTTTCTTTTTGTCTACACTAAGCAGAATTAAACACACGCATACACAAACCGTGATTATCTCTTTTAAGGATTATTGGTGTGCCCTAGACTGGTTTAGTGCATTTTGATGTTTTGTTTTGTTTTTGAATGTTTTTGAAGAACGTTTAAATGCATAATGACGGCTCATATAACTCCCAAAATGGTCGCCCCTTCAATATACCAACCGGGGCCGATATACCAACCTCTCTATATACCCGCCCTTACGAGAGGGAGACTATAGGTACGTGAGAGCAGAAGGTACATGGTACGTAGGTGGTACGGAAGGGGGATTGTCCTGTTAATGGCACCTACCATAGAAGACTTATCCTCGCGCGCATGGGAATCACCCCAGCGACACTCGATCAGCTTTCGTCGGGATTTACGCCTAACAACGAGTTGACAATCGGGAAATGGATGCAAAGCTAAGCCAAGGTGGTGATGAACCCACCGTTGGTCTTGCTCAAGGGCTGGGGTCTTACGACCAACTCCTTGGTTTAAAATTATTGCGTGAAGTGTGTGGGATTCATTTTATTTAACGAAAATGAAACAAGCATAAATGACTTTCCCTATGCAATGCGAGATAAAATGAAAACAGTTAAAGAAACAGAAACAGAAATAGAAAATTTAACAGAGATTATGAAAATCCCTACCTCTTCTCTGCCTGGACCGGTTGCTTCTGAATTTCTGCTCTGAAAAGTTGCAGACAGAAATTCGTCCCTCGGTGAGACGAATTGCAGAACAGAATTCGTCCCTCCCAGAGACGAATTTGAATTCGTCTCAGGGTCAGACGAATTTCAGTAAAGCAATCGCCACAGTCAAGGACGAATAACAGTCAGAAACTAAAAAGGTACCTGTCAAACACAAAACACAAAAATTTAATCAGTTTTTGTGATTTTAAAAACCAGGGAACAGTGTCCCACCGTGATCGCCACTGAAAGCACGAGATTTCGGGCGAAGGAAACACTACTTGCGATGCATTCAAAATCAAATACGCTTAAGTCCTAGAAATGTAAATTGCATGAAATGAAAGAGACGCATTAAAACGAGATACAAGCAAATGGAGAAAACACAGCCCTTTCATTAAACTTTCTTGATCTACTGTTACAAATACGCCTCCTCCCTTTTCAGGGGCTAGGAGCGTTAAAAGAATTTGACTACAATCGAGACTTAAGGTTCCTCTTCCCGCGTGCCCACACTTGAAATGGACGGGCCAAGATGATGCCGCCGATCGATGTCGATGAGTCCTTGACCTCTGCTGCTCCTCCTACGAACAAAGAAACAACGAAGATGTCGGTAGCACCTGCTACAAATGAAAAGTGTTTGTTCTCTAAAATCGCCAAAAGATGCATGTAAACATTTGTCTGAAACAGTGGGTAAAGTAAGTCCAAATGGCACGAAAACTTGACAGAAGACAGAAAATATTACCAGGAGGCCACTGCCACTGAGACAGTCGGCCAATCTACCTTAAACTGGAATTCGTCCCTAGGCAGGACGAATTATGACTGCAATTCGTCCCTGGGTGGGACGAATTCTTCGTGTTGAAAAAGCCGACCTGCTGCTGCTCCAATGTCGAATCTCGGGACCTACAAAATGCACTGCAAACAAGGGGGTTATGTAATTGGGGCCATTTTGGGATGACCCAGATGGTCGGATTCTCCCAATTTGGCCTCTATCCTCGGGAATTAGATATCGCCACCTGCAAGTTAGTGAAACAACAAAGCGACACAAAGCATGATAAAATTTGATCAGAATATTATGAAATTGAAGCTATGAATTCACCAAATAGAATGACATGAAATGCAACCTGAAACAATAATCTAGAATGCTTTTGAAACAAAAACTTGGAAAGTGCGGGGGTGCCCCAAGTGGGCCTCCCACCGTTGGCACTCGATTTTGGAGCCAATCCACTAGGGATGGGTCCAAAACCTCTTAGGATTGAGGGGTCGGCAAATTGGTTGATTCAGGTGTCCATATGTTGGATTTGGGTCAGATTCAAGCTTCCAAAAGCCACCCAACAACCTCCCTTGCAAAAGAGATTGGTGGATGTGAGAAGGTGAATCAAAGGGGATGCAAGTGGGTGTTCAACTCGGCGGCACTTCGTTGCTTGAAATCTCCTTCAATTTGTCTATTTTGGGTGAGAAAAGTCCCACCTTTTATAGACCCATGGGGTCTCTTTTGAGAGGGAAGCACAAATGCCATGTGTTGGTCATAGGTGCCATGTGGCGATCATGTCTTCCCATGAGGGAGGGGAGTCCTCCATTGACTTGGGCTTTCATAACTGCCCTTGTGACAGTCCTCTAACGGCCTATCTGTCCACCCACACACGCGTGCGAGGCAGGAGTCATCAACTGACTATCCTGGGTTGCCACTTGGCACCATTCTTCTTTTTGCCCGTTAAACTCAGAATTCGTCCCTACCAGAGACGAATTCAGAATTCGTCCCTGGGTGAGACGAATTCCAGTTAGTATTCGTCCCTGGGTGAGACGAATAGTGAGCAAAGTGTCTAAATGTGCCAAATTGCTTCCTGACCTTACAAAATTGCTATGAAAGTGGTTAAGACCATTGTTTGACCTCTGAGGGCTGCCCTAGGGGCTGTGTTTGTCAACGCGATCAGTGTTTGCAGTCACATAATCGGATTGGTGTTGTTTTGGTGTCTACAAAAGACTTCGCCTTTAAACCATAAGCTGATATCTTTCAATGCCAATAAATAAATATATATATATATATATATATATATATATATATATATATATATATATATATATATATATATATATATATATATATATATATATATATATGAAAAGCCTTCACGCTTACTTGTTGTATAAGGTTGTGGGGTTCCTTTCAAAACCCTCTTTTAATATTAATACAAAAAAAAGAATTATATAAAAGTTATGATATCACCCTCATTAACTAACCACCTATTATGTTTTTTGATCAATTGGAAACCCCTTGATATGAAGTTCCATGCTATCTATATCTTTCATACGATTTGTTTTCTTGATAATTGTATTGCATGTAAAGAACCTATATGTTCTTTAAGTAGCATATTTTAGTCAAATATCACCTTTATTATTGATTAATATCTATCCATACTTTATACCAAATGTGAAACTCTTATGTCTATAATATTGTATTCTATTCCTCCACTATTATTTCATATTAAAAAACTTATCTCACATACATAGAAAAAAAAAATTGTTGCATCCTTTCTAAAGGAAATAGCTTTAAATTTCATAAAACTCACATGTTTTACCTCATGGTCATTTTAAAAGTTATATCATATATTGGTATGTGACAATATAGCCTTAATGAGTTTAGCCTTGCATTCATGATTGAGAACTTACCATTCTTTATTATAAAACAATCATTATTCTATCCAAAAATATGTGCCAAAGATACCTCCTCTATTAGATAAATGAATTTCTACATAGGTTGATAGAATTTTTTAACTTTAAATACATAAATATTTAAAATAGTATAGTGTAAATCAATGGTAATGATAATATAAAATATCCTTAATTATTGTAGTATTAATCAAATTCCCATAACTTACCGTAGCATTATAGCATTTATTTAATGATGGTTACCTTCTAATGTAACGAGTAGTCCAAATAAAAGCATCATCAATAAACTTACAATGATATTAAAAGGAACTATTTAATGAAACCTATATGTATTTAATTTTACATTCCATATTTTTTCCTTTAAAAATATCTTTTTAATGTTTCAAAAACTATAATTAAGATACAATGAGACAATGGGACAACCTAGAGGATCTTATCAACATATTTATCAAGGGATCCATTCATCAACATTGAATATTATAGAGTGCTATAAGAATATCTAATAATTCATACCAACCATAAATATATTTATATTTTTTAAGAATGGTATGTTAAAATATCCAACAATCCCTATCGTATGCTTTATTTATATTTAGTATTACATATGCTTGGATTTTATGGAATGAAGAAAATTATGTCCTCTTATACAATGGTTCTACCATTAATGATTTGTTTACCCTAAATGAAACCACAAGTTTGTTGTGAAAGAACACAATCTAAATGATTCTCATATTCCCATTTATAATTTTTTATATTAAATTATAAATTATACTAGACTAACCATTTGAATATAAAACTTCTTAAAACACATCATTCTATACTTTCAGGAAACTAATACAAAAAAATACACTAATGTAAGTCATTGTGGCCTTTGTGCTTCTATCTTCTTCAATTATAACAACATTATCTTCTTCTTTTTTTAGCGAAAAACCCATTGCGAGGCTGCCTTGGTCTGAGAGACGACAAATAGGGGGTTCTATACCTTCAAATTCACCCGAGAGTCGCACCCAGCCCTGCCCGCACCAACATTATCAATTGGATTTGGGTACCCATTTCAGATTTTTGGTAGGGTGGAGATTCGAACCTGGGACCTCCCTTGGAGGATTGCCCTCTCCTCTCCAACTCACCTACAACACCTGGGTAATTATAACAACATTATCACTCTTTAACAAATTCTTAATGTTTTATTGAAAAAGGAATCCATTAAGTTCGTAAGAACTATCAAAATGGAGAGAGAAAATGACCTTCCACAATTATTCCATAGAGATAATTATTTTATCAAGATTTTATTACCTCTTTATGTGATAATGGATATTATATTTGATACAAGCTTAAGCTAGGTTTCTTTATCTTGTGCAACTTATAATAATTTTTTAGATATAACTAAATTTTTAATATATTCTTCCATTTGGAGTTTAAAAATTTTGATTCCATAAAAGAAATTGTATGTTTTGTTAGTCGCACCATACGTTGATAGAAATGCCATAATTATGGAAGCACCTTATAATGATATAAGCACTATATAATTTTTTACATTATTTTATTCTAGAGTTATACCAATTTTATTTTTGAACCTACAAAATCAATAAAACTACAAATAAGGATAGAAAATAATTATGTGCCATGATGGAATTTGTCCAATTTCTTCCTAGAATAAGGATCTTCTTTGGTAGAGGAATCAAACACCTACTCCTTGATGGTTGATGTTTCAAATAATATCATATTGGAACACTCAATATGTAGCTTGAAATAAGATTGATGCTAAATATAAGGACTGTAAAAAATATTAATAACATACTCAGATTACCTTGATATGAACATAGATTTATCATAAATGATGATACTTTAATTCCCTTGGGTTTACTTCCTTTTTCTTGCTATGCTCTTGAATCTAATATTATTTCTAGGTTGTAAATTTTATAGATCACACAAGCCCCTTCGAGGATATGTTACAAGATGCATATGTGGAGAATAAGTTTCCTAGTTTGCAGGTAGAGTTTTTATGTTTAGAATTTGAGGTATCTAGCAAAATAGAGTTGAAAGAGGTGACTAGGTAATAATGAGTAGTTGCACAAGGTTTGTTAAATATTTAACTATATTTATTGGTAATTTTATGCCTTGATTGTGTAGTTACCTAGTTGGATTGTGCTTTATTGGTAGTTAAATGACATATTTGCTAGTCAAGTCAGACACTAGATGAGGTGATGATTGAGATTAATGAGGAATCAACTTAACAAGCAACTAGACTATCGAGTGTTAATACAAAATCTTCATGAGTGCATGAAGGTATTGTATAAAATTATATATGACGCTAACATAAGTACCATATAAAATTTTGTATAGTGATTCTATAAGCCATTTGAGCATTTTATAGGTGTTATTTGTTAGGTAAACATAGGTATGTTTATACTCATTGGAGAACTCTTCTCAAGCACTTCTCATTGTAGCACTTTTATACTCATTGTGATGTGATGATTTTTTGAATTTACACATTCTTGATTTTCTATACACTAATGTAAGTTATTGCAGCATTTATTTTTCTATTTTCTTCAACTATAACAATATTATCACTCTTTAACAATTCCTTAATGTTTTATTAAAAAAATGAATTAATTAAGTTCATGAGAACTATCAATATGGAGAGAGAAAATGTCCTCCCATAATTCTTCCATAGAGATATTTATTTTATCAATATTTTATCACCTCTTTATGTGATAATGGACATTATATTTAATACAAGCTTAACCTAGGTTTTTTTATCTTGTGCAACTTATAATACAATATCTTAGATATCACTAAATTTTTAATATATTATTCCATTTAGATTTTAAAATATTGATTCCTTGAAATAACATGTATGCTTGGTTAGTTGCACCATAAGCTTGATAAAAATGCCATAATGTGAAAGCACCTTATAGTGATAGAAGCACTATATATATTTTTACATTATTGTATAGTAGAGTTGTACCACTTCCATTTTTAAACCTCCAAAATCATTAAAACTCCAAATGAAATTTAATGCTGGTTATTTCTATTGAAATTTAATTTTAAGAATTATTTTATTCCATTCAATCCTTAGATTCTAACAAATGATGGTAGGATGATATAGATACAAAAAATATAATGCTTTAGATTTGAAATCACTTATGTAATAGTTCATCGTCACTTTTAATGTTGATTGACACATTGTTTTGAAAAAAGCATACTCGAAAGGTGTATGCTAAGCACAATGAAGGATTAAATGATGCAATATTTTTAAATTTTTTTTATACACCTAATTTGTACTTGATGTCCTTTGCTTCGCAAACAATCATGTGTGGGAATATTTCTTTATTTATGCATCCAAATGGTTTGAGGTCTTGGGGGTGTCTCAAGTGACCAAAACTTCTTCTAAGGGAAATATATCCCAATTTATAAAAGTATTCCCCATCTGACAGATAAATTTTATTTCAATTTATCCTTCCATGTAAAACAGGGAAAAAAAATAAATCTGAAATGTGTGTTGATATAAATTTATGATTTATTTGAAATGCTTTTTTTTTTTAAAGTTGCTTGTATCAATAAAAAATTTAATCTTTGGAAATATCCAAACTACACATGCTTAACATATGGCCCACAACTTTAGACTAAAATAAAATTATAATACTTTATTTAAGAATTATATAAAAGTTATTATATCACCCTCGTTAACTAACCACCTATTATATTTCTTGATCAATTGGAAACCCCTTGATATGAAGTTCCATATTATATATATCTTTCATACAGTTTTCTTTTCTTTATAATTGTATTACATGTAAATAACCTATATGTTCTTTAAGTAGCATATTTTTAGTAAACTCTCACCTTTATTATTGATTAATCTCTATCTATAATTTATACCAAATATGAAACTCTTATGTCTATAATATTGTATTCTATCCCTCCACTATTATGTCATTTTAAAAAACTTACCTCACATACATAAAAAAATAATTAATTTTTTGTTGCATCATTTCTAAAGGAAATAGCTTTAAATTTCATAAAACACAAATGTTTAACCTCACGGTCATTTTAAAAGTGATATCATATATAGGCATGTGAAAATATAGACTCAATGGGTTTAGACTTATATTCATGATTGAGAACTTACCATTCTATATTATAAAACAACAATTATTCTATCCAAAAATATGTGCCAAAGATACCTCCTCTATTAGATAAATGAATTTTTACATAGGTTGATAGAAATTTTTGAAATTCAAACACTTAAATATTTATAATAGTATTATGTAAATTAATGGTAATGATAATAAAAAGTATCCTTATTTTTTATAGTATTAATCAAATTCCCATAACTTACCATAGCATGATAGCATTTATTTAATGATGGGTACCTTAATTTTATAGATCACACAAGCCCCTTGGAGGATATTTTTATAAGGTTCATATCCGGAGAATAAGTTTCCTAGTTTGCTAGTAGAGTTTTTAGTTTTAGAAGTTGAGGTATCTAGCAAAATAGAAGAACTCTTGCGGGTAACGCTTGTTATCAAGAGACGATGGATTACCCAAATTTTATTACAATTACCAGAACCCTTCTTAGCATTTGAATTCAGAGAAAAAGAAAATGAAAAGAATAAGTGGATGCAGATTTAGATTTAGGTGGTAATTTCATTTGTCCTATAGAATAGCCATCAATCAATACAAATAATTGTCATATAAATAGCAAATGGAATAGCTATTTATGTCTTATTTGTTTCCATAATGGAACTTGTCGAATACTTGCTACTCGATGTGAGATTTTGGCCCTGCAGTTTCCACATGAGGGGGAATATGTCCACCAGTGGAAATCTTTCCATATCCCCATCGCCAATTCTGGTCCGTTATCATTGGCTTTTGGTTTTCTTTTTTATACTTGGAAGGTGGATTTTTGCAGCAATTCTTGTTTGGAGTATTGCCACTGCAGTTTGCGAAGCTTTGTAACTCTTCCTCTATGCTGGCAAACAGATATTTATCTCGGCTGTTGACTGCATTTGCGTTTGCATTAATGTCGCATCCAGCGGAGACACGGACCACAAATATAACATGGAGCACAACAAGCAATGCGCTGATTTTCAAAAGCATTAATCGCACCATATCTTCAGAGGTGGCAACGATAGCTTTGGTTACCTCACACTAAAAGGAATACCTTCAAGTTCTATGAATCTCGGTAGATGCAATTGATGCGAATTGTCATTCATAAAATCATATATTTATATACAGGAGACGAGGCATCAGCCTCTTAAACGAAGTAATCATCACGGTGTGGTATGTATTGACTTTGAAATTAATTTTATTTTTTGAACACTGCTCTGTCTAGTATTTGGCTGGGCAGATGTTTTCGTCGTGTGAGTAGTTATCATGTAAACCTGACTTGTTCGGGGTGGTATGCGACAATTTAGCAAAGCGGTCTTTTCGCGGTCTTTTCATTTACAAAATCTTATAGAAATTTAATCTTTTTGTTGCAACCTTTTCAAAGGAAATAGGTTTAAATTTTATAAAACTCACCTGTTTTACCTAACAGTCACTTTGAAAGTAAAATTATGTACCTATATGGGTATGTTACAATATATCTTCAATGAGTTTAGCATTTTTTTGAAATTTTATATTGTCAAATAAAAATGAAACTCATAGACTCGATTTTGTGAGGCCATCTGTTACAAGTTTGAAACCGCTGATGGAAAGACTTTGCCTTTAAACCATAAGCTGATATCTTTCAATGCCAATAAATATATATATATATATATATATGAAAATATGAAAAGCCTTCACGTTTACTTGTTGTATAAGGTTGTGGGGTTCCTTTCAAATAGTGGGATGAAAAGCCCTACCAAGGCATGGGGGGTGCTATCTAGCCACCCCTCCATAGGCCCCAAGTTCCTCAACAAGAACAAACCAAAGAGGAGGAACCCAAATCCCCTGATACAAGCAATGCGCTGCCAGAGCACTTAGAGTTGGTCGAGACCAAGATTTTGGGGCTCCTAAGACCCAACTTACATGAGGCTCCTTTCGAAGAGGATCAACCTTTAACCGTAGGGCTACCTGATGACACAGTCCTCCATGTCTCAGAATCTCCAGATTCTGATGAGCTATACTCACTGGTCGAAGGTGAGGATAAAACAGAGATAGCCCACAACAATCACATGCCACAGCATCGGCATCCCATAAAAATTGAAGAAGCATGTCAGCAGATAAACATAATACTAGGGCATGAGTGGCATGTTAATCCACCACAGTGGGACCAAGCGTTACATCCACCACTTTGGGCACACAAAGATCAACTTTCGCCCAGAGACCTCATAATGACATCAGTGCCGAGGTCGGACCCTATCCTCCTATCCGTGCATAGGGCTGATCCATTCATGCCAATCCCTATAGAGCCAGATCCAGAGTGCAAAGACCATCAAGCTGGGGGTACCTCTATCCCCTGAAGATCGCTTGGTCACCCCAAAAGCTCCAAGGATTATCGCAATCGCTTGGTCACCCAAAAAGCTCCAAGGATTATCGCAATCACTTGGTCATCCCAAAAGCTCCAAGAATTATCGTAATCACTTGGTCACCCCAAAAGTGCCAAGGATTATCGCAATCTCTTGGTCACCCCAAAAGATCCAATAATTATCGCAATCACTTGGTCACCCCAAAAGCTCCAAGGATTCTATAATCGCTTGGTCAAAACCCAAAAAAACTCCAAGGATTATCGCAATCACTTGGTCACCCCAAAAAGCTCCAAGGATTATCGCAATCACTTGGTCACCCCAAAAAGCTCTAAGGATTATTGCAATCACTTGGTCACCCAAAAAAGCTCCAAGGATTATTGCAATCACTTGGTCACCCCAAAAGGCTCCAAGGATTATCGCAATCACTTGGTCACCCAAAAAAAAGCTCCAAGGATTATCGCAATCACTTGGTCACCCAAAAAAAAGCTCTAAGGATTATCGCAATCACTTGGTCAAAACCCAAAAAGCTCCAAGGATTATCACAATCGCTTGGTCAAAACCCAAAAAAGCTCCAAGGATTATCGCAATCGCTTGGTCAAAACCCAAAAAAGCTCCAAGGATTATCACAATCACTTGGTCACCCAAAAAAGCTCCAAGGATTATCGCAATCACTTGGTCACCCCAAAAGGCTCCAAGGATTATTGCAATCACTTGGTCACCCAAAAAAAAGCTCCAAGGATTATTGCAATCACTTGGTCACCCCAAAAAGCTCCAAGGATTATCGTAATCTCTTGGCCAACCCAAAAGCTCCAAATATTATCGCAATCTCTTGGTCAACCCAAAAGCTCCAAGGATTATCGTAATCTCTTGGTCAAATCCCAAAAATGCTCCAAGGATTCCTAAAATCGCTTGGTCAATCCCAAAATGCTCCAAGGATTTCCACAATCACTTGATCAAAAATCAAGAAAATTCAAAAACAACAAAAATCATCAAAACCAATAAAAAAATTTGCATCTCATTTCTAGGCATACTCAAATTCATCAATAGAGAGCTCTTCTTGCACCTCATCTTCATATTCACAAAAATCAATTCATCAAAAATACAAAAATACATAGCTGCATTAAAGCAGTACATCCATACATCGCAAATTTGTGGTCATACAGGTCAAAGTTACCATAGGCTATAATTACTCTGCTAGTGCATCTTGTTCCACACTGTTCCATTTTACAAAAACAACAAAAACACCATGCATTGCTTTTACCACACTAGAGTCAGTGGTCTTTTAATGTATCAAGAGTTTTTCATGATTCAGTCATCATTTGCTTTTAGCTACGTCATGTACCGAGTCAGACAGATTTTACGAAGGTAGAGTTACACTTGAAATACGCCTTGTTACGTAACATCCCAACACAAATTAAAACACATAAAAATTCCCATGTTGTGTGAACGAAAGATGAAACCTGCACAGTAATCTAGGTCGCCATAAGCGAAATGATTATCTTGCTCATCCCCCCGTGCGAATGGTTCTAGAATGCTGAGAATTCACAAAAGGACAAGCTCTTTCCCTATTCATTCACCTTCATATACAGTGGTTTTCACCACTACCAAATCCCAATCATAGTTGGTTCCCAAAGTTGTAAGGATTCGTACTACATGTCCCTGCCAAGGATGGGTAGTCATCCCCAAGACCTAAAAGGATCAATGCCATTCATGAACAAAATTCAAATACATCATCATCCTCACACTTTCTATTCACCTTGGTCTCCAAGTTGTAAGGATTCATACTATCTGCCCCTAACCAGGATGGGTAGTCATCCCCAAGGCCTAACAGATCAATGCCCTTACTCCATAATCTCCATCACCCCCTTGGTTCCCAATGTCGTAAGGATTCATACTACATGTCCCTACAAAGGATGGGTAGTCATCCCCAAGTCCACAAGGATCAAGACCACTCACCAGCCCAAACTCACAATATTCAAAATACAAAATCAAATAACAGTGGTTATCACCACTATTCAAAATCCTCACTCAAAAAGAATTAATAGAAAATAAACAGAGATTTTCATCACTATATAGACGAGCAACTTTCTAAATCATTCAGCCACAAATATCTCGAACTTGAATCCTTGGAATTCTCAGCATTCGAAAACCATCTAGGTAATCCTCATTACAGGTTTGGTTGACAGCCTATCTGGCAATGATGGTATCCTACCCGCATGACGATATGTCTGTCACATTCGCTTCGCGTGTGTGCAGACCAATGTTTGCATAAGGATGAGCTAGCTTATGGTATCCTGTATAACACCACAGATTAATCTAACTAAACACAAAAAAAGAGTTAGTGGAGCTAATTAGGTGATCCTCGAGTACGAGTTCGGTTGAAAGCCCATCCGGCACTGGCGGTATCCCGACAAATACCACATAAATGAACTCAATTGCACACACGGGGATGTGAAATAGCTTGGTCAAAAACAAGTCCGATTCATACCTTGTTCAAAATTCTTCTAAGATAAAGTACAGTCATAGCTAGTGAGTTAAAACCGTCTGAGTCTCAGAAAACCTTAGCTACATTTCTAAACCAACTGTGCAACTTTTTCATCCTTACAATACCATTAGAAAATACAAAAAAAAAAGAAAAACCACAGTTACACATACAAAGTCATGCATCATAGCAATCACCCAAAAATGAAATAACAAGAGTCCTAAACAGTCTATGGCACCTTAGCCAAACATCACAAATTCCATTCAACCATTTCATTTTGCATATCACATAAAAATCACAAATATTTGCATTCATCATAGCATATGCATCCATCAAAATAAATCAACATGCATACATCCATATTCATCAACCATCATGCATAAGATCAAAGAAAATCAAAACAACAAAACAACAAACAAAGGCATCACAAACAAAATGCAATAAACATTGCCAGACACAAGTGCTCTTGCACTTAACTTCTTGGCATAGAAAAATTGATGTCGGGGTCTACATTGTCACTATCCTACTCTCTAAGAAGGCTACCATAGTCGGACCGCTCCACGGGAAGATGGATTGTTGACAATTTCACCCCTAAATGGCATCACAAATGGGTCAAAGCCCACTAAAAAACAACAAGAAAATAAAAACAACAAAAACAACAAATAAATGCAACACAAAAACAAAAAGCAATAAACATTGCCAGACACAAGTGCTCTTGCACTTAACCTCTTGGCATAGAAAAATTGATGTCGGGGTTTACATTGTCACTATCCTACTCTCTAAGAAGGCTACCATAGCCGGACCGCTCCACGAGAAGACATATTGTTGACAATTTCACCCCAAAATGGCATCACAAATGGGTCAAAGCCCACTAAAAAACAACAAGAAAATCAAAACAACAAAAACAACAAATAAATGCAACACAAAAACAAAAAGCAATAAACATTGCCAGACACAAGTGCTCTTGCACTTAACCTCTTGGCATAGAAAAATTGATGTTGGGGTTTACATTGTCACCTCCTACTCCACGGGAAGGCTACCATAGCCGGACCGCTCCACGGGAAGACGGATTTTTGATAATTTCACCCCCAAATGACATCACAAATGGGTCAAAGCCCACTCAAAAACAATAAGAAAATCAAAACAACAAACAACAATAAACATTGTCGGACACAAGTGCTCTTGCACTTAACCTCTTGGCATACAAAACAGACGTTGGGGTCACAAATTGTCATTATCCTACTCCCTAAGAAGGCTACTTTAGCCGGACCGCTCCATGGGAAGACGGATTTTCGCCAATTTTAGCTCCGAACAGCGTCGCAAAAAGGGTTACCACCCACAAAAAATAGGTCCAAATGTTGGAAAAATTGCATATGCTTAACGATAAACCATCCAAAGGCACCCTTGCACAAGTCATCTTGGGTCAAGCGACTCGTCGCTTTTCTCACGAAGGTCATTCCCTCATCGATTCGTCGCTTGAGGGGGTAGTCACACTTAGTCACCAATCAACAAGCAAACACCTAATCAAGGCAATGACATGCATTCAAAGAATCATTGACAAAGACAATCACGCTCCTGCTTGGGGCAGCAAACAAGCAATAACAACAAATCGATCAAACGCGATCAAACGCTTGGCATTCTCGAAGCATGAACTCAAGGTTCCCCCGTGGATAAAAGGTTGCGCCCTTTGCCTATTCATGACTGATCAATGTCTAAGTTCATGTCATACCTCACCAAAATAGGTTAATACTTGAAATCACATTCCTTAGCTCGTTAGAAGCAAGGATTCAAGAATGCATGTCATTTCCATGCTTGGGGCATCAAAAGTTGGTTAGGTTACCAAGAAACCCTAATCATTAGTGCTTTGGTTATCTATTTTTTCTTGGCGTTGTGCCATGCACAGCGCATCCCAAAAAGGGGCATCTGTAGACACCAAAATAGCACCAATCCGATTATGTGGCTACAAACACTGATCGCTTTGACAAACATAGCCCCCAGGGCAGCCCCCAGAGGTTAAACAGTGGTCTTAACCACTTTCATAGCAATTTTGGAAGGTCAGAAGGCAATTTGGCACCTTCGGACAACCTACTCCAAATCCATCCCACCCTGGGATGAATTCAAATTGGAATCCGTCTCACCAAGGGACGAATTATGAATTCATCCTTGGGTAGGACGAATTCTAGGTTTAATGGGCAAAAAGATAGTCATTTGATGACTCCTTCCTCGCACGTGTGTGTGGGTGGGCAAATAGGTCGTTAGAGGACTGTCACAAGGGCAGTTATGAAAGCCCAAGTCATGGAGGACTCCCCTCCCTCATGGGAAGACATGACCGCCACATGGCACCTATGAACAACACATGGCGCTTATGCTTCCCTCTCAAAAGAGACCCCATGGGTCTATAAAAGGTGGGACTTTTCTCACCCAAAAAAAGGAATATTGGAGGTGAGTTCAAGCAACGAAGTGCTGTCCGATTGATTATCCACTTACATCTTTTTGATTCACCTTCTCACATCCACTAATCTCTTTCGCAAAGGAGGTTATTGGATGGCTTTTGGAAGTGTGGATCCAACCCAAATCCAACATTTGACCACCTTACACCACCAATTTGTAGACATCCCAATCCTAAGAGGTTTTGGGCCTATCCCTAGTAGATTGGCGCCGAAATCAAGTGTCAACGGGGGGAGGCCCACTTGGGTATCCCCGCATTTTCTAAGTTTTATTCTAAAATGTTCTAGATTATTTTTTCATGTTGCATATTGTGTTATTCTATTTAGTGAACTCATAGCTTCAATTCCATACATTTTGATCAAATTTTATCATGCATTTTTGTCGCTTTGTTGTCCCACTAACTTGCAGGTAGCGACATCGAATTCCCAAGGATAGAGGCCAAATTGGGAGAATCCAACCATCTGGGTCGTCCCAAAATGGCCCCAATTACATAACCCCTCTGTTTGCAAGTGTTTTTGAGGTCTTAAGAGTCGACATTAGAACAGTGTCAGTTCAGCTTTTCCAACACAGTCGAATTCGTCCCACCCAGGGACGAATAGCAGTCAGAATTCGTCTTGCCCAGGGATGAATAGCAGTCAAAATTCGTCCTACCCAGGGACGAATTCTAGGTGAAGGTAGATTGGCCGACTTTTTCAATGGTAGTGGCACTCTGGTAATGTCTTCTGACCTCTGTCAGATTTGCAGGTGACTTAGATCCATTTTGTTCACTATATTTGATAATCTTTTGCATGCTTCATTTGGCGATTTCAAAGAATGAACTTTCCTTTTTGTCACAGGTGCTACTGACATCTTTTTTGTTTCTTTTTTCGTAGGAAGAGCAGCAGAGGTTAAGGATTCATCAACATCAACGACGACATCGTCTTGGCTGACCCATCTCAAGTGTGGGCACGTGGAAAGAGGAACCTTAAGTCTCGACTGTAATCAAATTATTTTAACGCTCCTAGCCCCTGAAAAGGGAGGAGGCATCTTTGTAATAGAGATCAAGAGAATTTAATGAAAGGGCTGTGTTTTCTCCATTTGCTTGTATCTCATTTCAATGCGTCTCTTTCATTTCATGCATTCTACATTTTTAGGACTTAAGCATATTTGATTTTGAATGCATCGAAATTAGTGTTTCCTTCGCCCGAAATCTCATGCTTTCAGTGAGTAGTTATCATGTAAACCTGACTTTTTCGCAGTGGTATGCGATAATTTAGCAAAGCGGTCTTTTCGCTGTCTTTTCATTTGCAAAAACTTAAAGAAATTTAATCTTTTTGTTGCAACCTTTCCAAAGGAAATAGCTTTAAATTTTATAAAACTCACTTGTTTTACCTAACAGTCACTTTGAAAGAAAAATTATGTACCTATATGGGTATGTTACAATATATCTTCAATGAGTTTAGCATTTTTGTGAAATTTTATATTGTCAAATAAAAATGAAGCTCATAGACTCGATTTTGTGAGGCCATCTGTTACAAGTTTGAAACCGCTGATGGAAAGACTTCGCCTTTAAACCATAAGCTGATATCTTTCAATGCCAATAAATAAATAAATATATATATATGAAAAGCCTTCACGCTTACTTGTTGTATAAGGTTGTGGGGTTCCTTTCAAAACCCTCTTTTAATATTAATACAAAAAAAAGAATTATATAAAAGTTATGATATCACCCTCATTAACTAACCACCTATTATGTTTTTTGATCAATTGGAAACCCCTTGATATGAAGTTCCATGCTATCTATATCTTTCATACGATTTGTTTTCTTGATAATTGTATTGCATGTAAAGAACCTATATGTTCTTTAAGTAGCATATTTTAGTCAAATATCACCTTTATTATTGATTAATATCTATCCATACTTTATACCAAATGTGAAACTCTTATGTCTATAATATTGTATTCTATTCCTCCACTATTATTTCATATTAAAAAACTTATCTCACATACATAGAAAAAAAAAATTGTTGCATCCTTTCTAAAGGAAATAGCTTTAAATTTCATAAAACTCACATGTTTTACCTCATGGTCATTTTAAAAGTTATATCATATATTGGTATGTGACAATATAGCCTCAATGAGTTTAGCCTTGCATTCATGATTGAGAACTTACCATTCTTTATTATAAAACAATAATTATTCTATCCAAAAATATGTGCCTCCTCTATTAGATAAATGAATTTCTACATAGGTTGATAGAATTTTTTAACTTTAAATACATAAATATTTAAAATAGTATAGTGTAAATCAATGGTAATGATAATATAAAATATCCTTAATTATTGTAGTATTAATCAAATTCCCATAACTTACCGTAGCATTATAGCATTTATTTAATGATGGTTACCTTATTATGTAACGAGTAGTCCAAATAAAAGCATCATCAATAAACTTACAATGATATTAAAAGGAACTATTTAATGAAACCTATATGTATTTAATTTTACATTCCATATTTTTTCCTTTAAAAATATCTTTTTAATGGTTCAAAAACTATAATTAAGATACAATGAGACAATGGGACAACCTAGATGAGCTTATCAACATATTTATCAAGGGATCCATTCATCAACATTGAATATTATAGAGTGCTATAAGAATATCTAATCATTCATACCAACCATAAATATATTTATATTTTTTAAGAATGGTATGTTAAAATATCCAACAATCCCTATCGTATGCTTTATTTATATTTAGTATTACATATGCTTGGATTTTATGGAATGAAGAAAATTATGTCCTCTTATACAATGGTTCTACCATTAATGATTTGTTTACCCTAAATGAAACCACAAGTTTGTTGTGAAAGAACACAATCTAAATGATTCTCATATTCCCATTTATAATTTTTTATATTAAATTATAAATTATACTAGACTAACCATTTGAATATAAAACTTCTTAAAACACATCATTCTATACTTTCAGGAAACTAATACAAAAAAATACACTAATGTAAGTCATTGTGGCCTTTGTGCTTCTATCTTCTTCAATTATAACAACATTATCTTCTTCTTTTTTTAGCGAAAAACCCCTTGCAGGACCACCTTGGTCTGAGAGACGACAAATAGGGGGTTCTATACCGTCAAAGTTGCAGACACCAAAACAGCACCAATCCGATTATGTGACTGCAAACACTGATCGCTTTGACAAACATAGCCCCCAGGGCAGCCCTCAGAGGTAAAACAGTGGTCTTAACCACTTTCATAGCAATTTTGTAAGGTCAAGAAGCAATTTGGCACACTTAGACACTTTGCCCAGTAATCGTCTCACCCAGGGACGATTGCTAACTTGGAATCGTCTCACCCAGGGACGATTTCTGAAATCGTCTCCGATAAGGACGATTTCCAAGTTTAACGGGCAAAAAGACAAATGAGGCCAAGTGGCAGCCCAGAACAGTCAGTTGATGACTCCTGCCTCGCACGCGTGTGTGGGTGGACAAATAGGCCATTTGAGGACTGTCACAAGGGCAGTTATGAAAGCCCAAGTCAATGGAGGACTCCCCTCCCTCATGGGAAGACAAGACTGCCACATGGCGCCTATGACCAACACATGGCATTTGTGCTTCCCTCCCAAAAGAGACCCCATGGGTCTATAAAAGGTGGGACTTTTCTCACCCAAAATAGACGAGGTTGAAGGAGATTTCAAGCAACGAAGTGTTGCCGAGTTGAAGACTCACTTGCATCCCCTTTGGTTCACTTTCTCACATCCACCAATCTCTTTTGCAAGGGAGGTTGTTGGGTGGCTTTTGGAAGCTTGAACCTGACCCAAATCCAACACATGGACACCTGAACCAACCAATTTTCCGACCCCCCCATCCTAAGAGGTTTTGGGCCCATCCCTAGTGGATTGGCACCGAAATCAAGTGCCAACGGTGGGAGGCCCACTTGGGCACCCCTCGCACTTCTCAAGTTCCATTCTTTTTAGCATTCTAGATTATTTGTTTACATTGCATGTTGTGTCATTCTGTTTGGTGAACTCATAGCTGCAATTTCATAACTTTTGATCAGATTCTAGTATGTTTTGTGTCGCTTTGTTGTTTCACTGACTTGCAGGAGGCGATATCAAATTCCCGAGGATAGAGGCCAAATTGGGAGAATCCGACCATCTGGGTCGTCCCAAAATGGCCCCAATTACATAACCCCTCTGTCTGCAGGTGTTTTGGAAGTCTCGGGAGTCGACATTGGAGCAGATCACTTCGACTTTTCCAACACAGAAGGAATCGTCTCACCCGGGGACGATTAGCAGTCAGAAATCGTCCTGCCCAGGGACGATTTCCAGATGAAGGCAGATTGGCCGACTGTTTCAGTGGCAATGGCCTTCTGGTAATATCTTCTATCTTCTGTCAGGTTTTCAGGCCATTTGGACTCACTGTACTTACTTGTTTCAGGCAAATGTTTGCATGCATATTTCACTAATTTTAGAGAACAAACACTCCTTATTTGCAGCGGGTGTTACTGACATCTTGGTTGTTTCTGTGTTCGTAGGAGGAGCAGCAGAAGTCAAAGACTCATCAGCGTAAGCGGCGGCAACATTCTGGCCCGCCCATTCAAACGTGGGCACGCGGAAAGAGGAACATTAAGTGATTGTAACCAAATTCTTTTAACGCTCCTAGCCCCTGAAAAGGGAGGAGGCGTCATTGTAACAGAGATCAAGAAAGTTTAATGAAAGGGCTGTGTTTTCTCCATTTGCTTGTGTCTCATTGCAATGCGTCTTTTTCATTTCATGCACTTTACATTTCTAGGACTTAAGCGTACTTGATTTTGAATGCAATCGCAATTAGTGTTTCCTTCGCCCGGAATCTCGTGCTTTCAGTGGCGATCACGGTGGGACCTGTTCCCTATTTTTTTTTAAGATCACAGAAAACTAATCGGGTTTTTGTGTTTTGTGCTTGACAGGTACATTTTTTTATTGCAGATCGTTAATCGTCTCCGATTACGAATACTCTACGGAAATCGTCTCACCCTGGGACGATTTTAAAATCGTCTCTGCAAGGGACGATTTCTGTTCTGTAATTCGTCTCACCAAGGGACGATTTTATGTCTGTAAATTTTTAGAGCAGAAATTCAGAAGCAATCGGAGCAGGCAGAGAAGAGGTAGGGATTTTCATAATCTCTGTTAAATTTTCTATTTATGTTTCTGTTTCTTTGACTATTTTCATTTTATCCTGCATTGCTTAGGGAAAAGTCATTTATGCTTGTTTCATTTTCGCTAAATAAAATGAATCTCACACACTCCACGCAACAATTTTAAACCAAGGAGCTGGTCGTAAGACCCCAACCCTTGAGCAAGACCAACGGTGGGTTCATCACCACCTTGGCTTAGCTTTGCATCCATTTCCCGATTGTCAACTGTTGTTAGGCGTAAATCCTGACGAAAGCTGACCGAGTGTCGCTGGGGTGATTCCCATGCGTGCGAGGATAAGTTTTTTATGGTAGGTGCCATTAACAGGACAATCCCCCTTTCGTACTGCCTACGTACCATGTACCTTCTGCTCTCACGTACCTATAGTCTCCCTCTCGTAAGGGCGGGTATATAGAGAGGTTGGTATATCGGCCTGGTTGGTATATTGAAGGGGCTACCATTTTGGGAGTTATATGAGCCGTCATAATGCATTTAAACGATCTTCAAAACCTACCAAAAACAAAACAAAACACCAAAATACACTAAACCAGTTTAGGGCACACCAATAATCCTTAAAAGAGATAATCACGATTTGTGTATGCGTGTGTTTATTTCCGCTTAGTGTAGACAAAAACAAAAGAAAAATCATCATAAAAAAAAAGATAAAAATCTGTTTAGATAGCATAGAAGCACCGCAATGGTGTACACCCGCAGCCAAGCCCAATCAAGGGCAGAAGCTCCGGAAGGTACACAAGAAGCAGGCACAAGTCGCCTTCGCTTCAGTCTTGAGGATTTGGTCATACCGCCTTATCGGTCCAACCTACAAAAGAATCCAATTCAGAATCCTCGGTGGGGTATGCCCATTCAAGGCAGCCCCTTTCGGGAAGATGCCCTACATGTAGACCTTGATATAAATAGAGAATCACCTTCTGAGGTTAGACATGAGTGGCCACGGTGCGATGAAGCGCTAGATAGGTACACCATCCATTTAGAGGGACAACGTGGATATGGTATCCCTTCTTTACCTCCCATCAGAACAGAGAGACAAAATCCAGAGCGTAGGGCTCCTTACATAGGGTGACCTAACTCCGCCCACCCCCTTCACACCTATGAGAGGGAACGCGAGGAAGATCATCGCATTCCTCAAGGACAACAACATGCAACGTGGGAACCTTGCATTTCTGCACCAGCTGGACATCATGATCACCCCTTGAGGCCAGGACCTCGAGTACATGCCGCATACCTCGACAGAGGGAAGCGACCCATTGGAATTTTAGATCATCAAAATCAAGATAAACACATAGGGGAAACATTCGAACCTCCTGAGCAAAATAGGGTAGACCAAATTGACCCGATAGTCGCCCAACATGCCGCCCATCAAGCCCAAATCATGCGGCTTAAACAAAGTCATCAGGAGATAGAGTATCGACACCGCTTGGATAGAGAGCGCATGCAACGCGAAGCGGATGAGCTACGCTATAAACTACCTGAGAGGGAGCCAACCCCTCGCATCCAAAGGGCTGAACAGTATGAGAGGCATAATCCGTTGGTACGGGACAGGTCTCCACGACCTCGCCAAGCTTTGCCTCCGAGACCTTATAGACCCGAGAGGGAGGCCACTCCCCGAAACAATGATGGGTACCTTCAGCAAGGACTCAATCAGGGTTATAGGTCTCGCCCAGAGACTCCTCAAGAATTTTACGAGGAGTACGAACCAGAAGTAGAATATGTTGAAACTCCCCATCAAGGCAGGAGGGCTGCCAATCGGCCACCCCTCCATAGGCCTCCAGTTTACCATAACTTGCAACAGGAGCGAACAAGAGAGGAAGAAATAAAATCTTTCGATGCATACCAAGCGCTATTGGAGCGTTTGGAGTCTGTGGAAACAAAAGCTGCTGGGCATCAAAAACCCACATTACGTCAACTCCGCAGTAATCCGGTGCATCCCTCAGTGCCTACACCTCTTTACCCCGAGCACTTCAAGTTGCCTCAATTGGCAATCTTTAAAGGTGAAGAGGACGCACAAGAGCACGTTACAAGATTTCTAAGCCAATGCTTCGCAATCCAAGATAATGACGCATTGCTGCTTAGAACATTCATAACCACATTCGCAGGCCCTGCCTCGGATTGGTTCACACAACTGCCCAAACACAGCATAAGCAACTTAGATCAATTAGTAGATGCGTTTCTTGAACGCTTTGCCTTCAACACAAGGAAGAAGGCATCACTAAGTGATCTGGCAAGCCTCAAGCAATTTGAAGAAGAAACAATGGCAGCATACGGGAATCGATGGAGGGCTTTGCTTTCTAAGCTACCCTACCGTCCCCCTATGTCTGATCTCACGTAGATGTTCACAAAAAGTTGCTTAAAATCAATCTCTGGTCTATTGTTGCTGTGGCAATATGACAGCTTAGAAGAAGCTTTGGCGCAAGCCAGAGTTATAGAAGAGATTAAGATAGGCGAAGGCGCAATTGCCAAGCCTAAGAAGAAAGAGTGGAATAAAACCACTAAAATCGGGACAACGCAACCGCAACATGCTGCAGTTAACCAAGTTGCGATAAATGTTCCCGCGCCTGTGCAAGAAACGCAGCCTCAAAAGGCTAATTACCAGGCAGTGCCTCCGGGTTATGAAAGAGACAATAGAAGACAAGAGCAGAATTACCCGCGTCGCCCTAGACGACATTTCACCCCATATGCGGAGTCTAGGGATTCCTTATTTGACCGCTTGTCAGCGGAAAATTTAGTCACTCTACCAGAAATTCAAACTATAGACCCTAACATTCCCAAGCCTAGGGGGTACAGAGAAGAATTGTATTGTAGATTCCATAGGCGCGGAGGACATGACTTGAATGGGTCCTGGAAATTCAAAGAACTAGTCCAGGATTTGATCGACAATAGAACATTGGTCGTGGACAACCCCATCGCACCAAACAACCAACAAATGGGGGTATTCAAGGACCCCTTGCCTGCCCACGAGGCATAGACTAAACCACTCCAGATTAACGAGGTGCGACAGGATCTTCCCACGCAGGGATTTGTGGGAATGATTAGCATAGTAACGAGGAACAGAAGGTACCCAGCAGTTGCCCCCGAGGTAGCTACGAGGGAAGTTTCGACAACATCGCAGCCTCAACAACGCCCAACGCAGTTGCATCCGCCTAGACCCGAGGTCACAATACGAACCAAACTCACGCAGAGTTTGCAGACCACATCGGCTAGGCTGTCCATTTACGAGCTTATTCAATAGTCAGCACCCCATAGAGAAGCTCTTATGGACATTTTAAAAGCCATTGAATTACAGCCCCACGAAGCAAATTCTTTCAACAACTTCGTAGGACATGTGAAACGATGTACGGAGCCGGTCATCACATTCAGAGAAGATGAGGTCAAAACGATATCGAATGACATGGCAGATCCACCCCTACACGTCATCGCGCGGGTCAACGGGATTCCGTACAAGAGAGTGTTGATAGATACTGGCTCGTCCAGTAACATCATTACCACTGCAGCCTTAAAACATTTGAAGCTGCCAACCTCTCACATCACAGCCTCCACGTACACACTGCGAGCTTTTAACGATGCAATATGCTCGACAGTCGGCACAGTTGTTCTGCCTGTCCAGGTAGGACAAAAGTCAATACCTACACTGTGCCATGTCTTTGGAAGGCGAAATGGCTTATAATATACTGCTAGGGCGGCCTTGGATCAGGGACATGAAGTGTGTCCCTTCGATCGCCCACCAGTGCTTGAAGTATGCTTATGAAGGAGAGATCCATGTAGTCCCAATGGACTTAGAGCCCTTCAAGTATTGCAATGCAGTACAATTCATGCCTCAATCGACCCTCCCTTCAACACATTTGGATTTCCAGTTAAATCCATCTAAACAAGGTCCAATACCGCAGGCATCACTGGTGACCAACAAGGCAAAATCCCAGCCAGGTGAGACTTCATCACCTGCTCCTTCATCATCAACGCCACCTATCACGGCCCAACAGAAGGACAAGGGAAAATAGATCATGGAAGAGGTTAAGCCTCTAGAAGAGGGGTTGCCCACAGTTTCAACAATATCAACAGAGGAAACACCCAACACAACAGAAACCAAGACTCCTGAACCACCAAAAATGGAATGGACTCAGGAAGGACTACCGTTTCCTCCCACCCAATCATCAACAATCACTTGTTGAAATGGCCGGTACGGGCACTGGGGGAGTACTTAGTGCAAAATGTTGTTGCAACCCCTACATTGGAGTCGGTACAGGACATGGGAAGACCTCGCCTTCCCATAGGGACAATTGTTCCTCTAGTCTACCCACCAAACCGGACAAATTTTGTGTATGGGGGCCTTGATCATGGTCTTGAAACATGCCGACTAAAGGAAGCGAGACAAGGAACCTTTTGTTGAAAACATCAACTATCTGTCAAACCCAGATTTTGCCCTAAAATATCTCGGCCAATGCAATTGGCATGGATACGGACTAGGCAGATATGAGCAAGGGATGCGGATCCTTTGCCAACCAAGATATCAGATGCCATATGACAAGTCAGGAGTAGGGTTCAACCACCCCCTGCCCTTAGACATCTTGGTTGAAAATATGCAAGGCCTAGAAATAGGCAACAAGGGGGGATTGGCACAAGATCCATACGCCAATCCGAATACAGAATACACATTGGGAGACTACCTCCCATGGTCAACAAATACCCCTAGCAGCAACGGTAATCCCTCTCCTTTGCTAGAGAGAGGTGAAAGTTCAGAGAATCATCCTCAAAGAGAACAACAAAGGCTGCCAGACATCTTTTTGAAGTTGTTCCCCTTAGAGGTTCCAGATGAAACAATACAGTGTCAAGAGGATCAGGTCCCTCCACCAAGAGTGGAACAACAACAATGGGACCAGATCAACTTACTGGAACAAGGAGAGTCCTCAACATCGCAAGCAACAGTTGCTGAAGAGGATGAACATTTTTGGGTCTTCGAAAGCGATTCAGAAGATGAGACTGAGATGGACTATCTCAGACATGCGCGACGACATCACCGCGCTTTAACTCATGAAGATCTAATGGGACAGATGGGCATACTGTTAGGACATGAATGGCAAGTAGACCCAGCGAGGTGGGACCAAGTGTTAGACCCATGGCTCCAAATTCAAGATGAGCATCGTCCACCTCGAGATCCCATCATGACAGCAGTGCCGAGGGAAGACCCCGCCCTCCTTTTCGCAAAATTCGCACCTAGGGAAGATCCATTCGTGCCCGTTCCCGTAGAGCCAGATCCAGAGTATAGGGAGAATCTAGAAGAATCAAGTAATCACACCCACGGTTCTGGAGACCAAATTCATTCCATCCACATGATCTCCATTGATTTGACCGCACCCATCCGCAATCCGGCCGATCCATCACGGTCATTGCATCTAGACATAGATGCCATCGACTGGGATCGCGTCAATTCACCATTATCACCATCAGAGTACTGGCCTTTCGGTGAAATACTTCATTTTACCCCAAGGACAACTCAGGATGTCTTTCAAGCTGAAGAGGGACCCGAGGTTCCAAACGTAGATCTAAACTCAGCTAATGATATCCACTTGATCCCAACTCCACATCAGTTGGAGGACGGATCCCACATGTCAGTCGAGGAGACGACTGACGTAAATATCGGCACAGATCCAAATAATCCACAGATTATCGAGTGCAGGGGTAAGTCTTTCCCCCAAAGAGCAAGCCGATTACATTGCCCTTCTCAAGGAGAAGAAGGAGGTTTTTGCATGGTCGTATAAAGATATGCCAGGACTAGACCCATAGCTAGTCATGCACAATCTAACGCTTGATCCGACAATCAAGCCTGTAAAGCAAAAACTACGCAAGATGCACCCAACAGTGGCCTTGATGGTCAAAGACGAATTGCAAAAGCTGTTGGATGCACAGTTTGTCATCTGCGTGGATTATCCGCCATGGCTGTCCAACATGGTTCCCGTCAAGAAGCCCGACGGGAGGATTCGCATATGCACCGACTTTCGAGATCTAAACAAAGCGAGTCCTAAGGATGATTTCCCCTTGCCCAGCATCGACGCGTTGGTAGACGCTACAACAGGTCACGAAATGCTCTCCCTAATGGATGGTTTCTCAGGATACAATCAAATTCGTATCAATCCTGAGGATCAACTCAAAACGGCGTTCACAACGCCTTGGGGGACATTTTGTTATAAGGTCATGCCTTTTGGCCTTAAAAATGCTGGCGCTACATACCAACGTGCCATGACGTATATCTTCCACGATTACATGCACAAAACTTTGGAAGATTACATGGATGATTTGTTAGCCAAATCTCTTTTGCGCTCAGATCATCTCGGTGACTTAAGCAAGATTCTCGATCGCCTCATAGAGCATAAGGTCAGACTGAATCCCAAGAAGTGCGTATTCGGCGTCACATCTGGAAAACTCTTGGGTTTTATAGTCTCAAAACGAGGCATCGAAGTGGACCCAAACAAAGTCAAGGCAATCCTTGAAATGGCTCCCCCAACCACTATCAAGCAGCTCAGAAGTCTGCAAGGAAAGGTCGCGTCGATTAAACGCTTCATAGCGCAATTATCTGACAAATGCCGACCAATGAACAAATTATTGCACAAGGGGGTCACATTTCATTGGGATGACGAGTGCCGATCAAGCCTTTGACGAAATCAAACAATACTTGGCTTCGCCGCCAGTATTGGCACCACCTAGACCAGGAGTGCCGTTCTACTTATACATCTCAACTACTGAGGTGGCACTGGGAGCCATGCTAGCCCAGAAGAATGAACTTCACAAAGAACAGGCTACTTACTATCTTAGCCGCACCACTGGTCGATTACGAACTTAACTATGCATACGTTGAGAAACTCTGCTTGGCAGTGGTGTTTGCTACCAAGAAGCTACGCCACTACATGCTGAGCAACACTACGTATGTTGTGTCTAAGGAGAATCCATTGCGATACATGATGAGTCGTACTTATCATAGTAGTCGCACGGCGAAATGGATCATGTTGTTGACGGAATTTGACATTGAGTTCATCGGGAAAAAATCTATCAAAGGACAAGTCATAGCCGATCAACTAGCAGAGGCTCCTCTTGAAGACGATCAGCCTCCGGTCATAGAACTACCCGATGATGGGGTCTTCCATGTCTCAGAATCGCCAGATTCGGATGAGCCTGAGTCACAGGCCGACATAACCCTATTCTTCGATGGTTCTAAGTGTGAGCAAGGTGGTGGCGCGGGAATTGTATTCTTCACACCGCAGGGCGCTCCAATGCCCCTGTCATTTAAATTAAACTTCCAGTGCACCAACAATAATGCAGAATATGAAGCCTTGCTCCTAGGTCTTCAAACAACAATCGCCATGAACATCAAAAGACTGAACATCTTTGGTGATTCGCTGTTAATCGTCAATCAAGTCAAAGGGGTATATCAATGCAAATGCCCAGTTCTGAAGGCCTATAAAGCCCTCGTGGACAAATTCCTGGCCAAACTTGAATGGTATGACATCGAGGCACTCCCTCGATCATCGAATCATTTTGCGGACACAATGGCCTCCCTGGGGTCACTAATTCCGCAAGACCTTTCCGGTGATATGACAACCATCCAAGTCAAAACCTTATCGCAATCCGTGATGGAGCGTGCAAGCCCAGACTTGACGCTAGGAATCCACATGATCCAGATCGAACCATCCTCGGATAAGTTCTTTCGAATCCGAGATCGTCTGAAACGTGCCAACTGGGGGTCCTTGTTTTCCCCCACTCCCACTAATAGCAACACAACGCTATTCTTACAAGTTCTATCAAATTCAGCATTTGTTAGGAAAGAACTTCAAAAGGGATTGGCTATTCATACTGTCGAAGTTTTCGATCAACAGGACTGGTATTTACCCATAAGAGATTACCTCAAGTTAGGTAATCTTCCCTTTGGATTGACGCACGCCGCAAAATGAACATTAAAGCAAAAAGCGGCTAAGTATGTCTTGATAGGAGACATTTTGTATCGTCGCAGCTATGACGGAATTCTTCTTCGTTGTTTGGACCAGCAAGAGTCCACTTGGGCAGTCGCCCAAGCGCACGACGGTACATGTGGTGGCCACTTCAGTGGTATGGCCATTGCAAAGCGCATTCTTCGCATGGGCTATTATTGGCCATCTTTAGAGCGAGATTGTTGCAAGTATGTCAAGAAGTGCGTGAAGTGTCAACATCATGCCAATTTGATGCACGTACCTTCCCAGGCCCTACAGACAGTCCATTCTGCTTGGCCATTTTCGTAGTGGGGCCTCGATCTAATCGGAAAGATCTCCCCTGCATCGTCAAGGCCGTCACACGTTTATCATAACGGCCACAGAATATTTTACCAAATGGGTGGAAGCAATTCCGTTAACCTCAACGAAAGGACCCCGCATTGTGGAGTTCATCTTGCATAACATCATATGTCATTTTGGTATTCCATCCAAAATAATCTCAGATAATGGGCCATCATTCAAGAACAAAGACGTGCGTGCTTTGACCACAAAGTACAAAATTCAGCACAACTTTTCAACGCCCTATTATCCGCAAGCAAACGGGCAAGCAGAGGCATCAAACAAAACACTAGTCGCCATCCTTAAAAAGACAGTCATAGACAGTCATAAGGATTGGCACATACAAATCCCACTTGCCCTTTGGGCTTATCGCACTAGCATTCGGACGCCAACTGGGGCAACTCCATTTTCGCTTGTGTATGGCGCAGAGGCAGTAATGCCTCTCGAGTTGGAAATTCCTTCCCTCCGTATATCAATGCAGGAGTTCATTGATGATGACACTGCGCGGCAGGCCCGGTTAGACCAACTTACGTTGCTTGACGAACGACGCGTTAATGCTCTTGAGCACCTGCGTATCTATCAAGAGCGGCTTAAGAAAGCTTACAACATGAAAGTTCACCTAAGGGACTTTCGGGTTGGTGATTTGGTTTTGAAGGAAAACCAACAAAACTCTAATTTGCCGTCCCACCTAAGGGACAAGTTCACGGCAAATTGGTTAGGTCCATATGTTATTGATAGCAAAATAGGACCCGGGACATACCGGCTAGCTTCTCTTGATGGTATCAAGGAAACAGAACCCTTGAATATCAGTCATTTGTGACCATTTCATATCTAAGAGAGCCATATCCCCAAAAATGCTCCAAGGATTACCGCAATCACTTGGTCAAACCAAAAAGCTCCAAGGATTATCGCAATCACTTGGTCAAACCAAAAAGCTCCAAGGATTATCGCAATCACTTGGTCAAAATCCAAAAAGCTCCAAGGATTATCGCAATCACTTGGTCAAAACCCAAAAGCTCCAAGGATTATCGCAATCACTTGGTCAAACCAAAAAGCTCCAAGGATTATCGCAATCACTTGGTCAAAATCCAAAAAGCTCCAAGGATTATCGCAATCACTTGGTCAATCCAAAAAGCTCCAAGGATTATCGCAATCACTTGGTCAAACCAAAAAGCTCCAAGGATTATCACAATCACTTGGTCAAAATCCAAAAAGCTCCAAGGATTATCGCAATCACTTGGTCAAAAAAAAAAAAACTCAAAAACAACAAAAATCATCAAAAACAAAAATACATTGCTCATTAAATCATTGCATCCATACATCAAATATTTGTGGTCGTACAGGTCAAAGGCACCATAGGCTGTAATTAATCCGGTAGTCCATCTTGTCCCACACTGTCTCATTTTACAAAAACAACAAAAACACCATACATCGCTTTTACCACATAGAGTCAGTGGTCTTTTAATGTATCAAGAGTTTTTCGTGATTCAGTCATCATTTTGCTCTTTAGCCTATAATGTATCAAGTCAAAAGACTTTACGAAGGTAGAGTCATACTTGAAATACACCTTGTTACGTAACATCCCATCACAAGATAAAACACATAAAACAATTCTAGAGTTGTGTGAACGAAAGATGAAACCTGCATAGTAATCCAGTTCACCATAAGCGAAACGGTTATCTTGCTCATCCCCCTGTGCGAATGACCCAAAGAATGCTGAGAGTTGGCAAAAGGACAAGCATCCTCCCTACCCAATTCCCTAAGAATCCCTAATTCTCAATAGTTGCAAAACATCAAAAATTTGCAAAATGTCAAAACATCAAAATTTGACATCCTACAGTGCACACATCAAATGCACAAAGCAACAGTGATTTTCGTCACTCCATATTTCCAATCCCTTGCTCAAAAGAAAAACAAATCAAAATAAACAGTGATATCATCACTAAAAACGAGCAAGTATCCCAATATAAATGAAGAAAAGAAGGGAGTTGACCTTGAATCCCTGGAACTCTCAGCATTCTAAAAGGTCATGAGGCAAGCCTCAGTATCGATTAGGTTGATAGCCTATCAGTCACTGGCGGTAAACTTCTCGCATGACGATATATCTATCACATTAACTTGTGTATAGATCAATGTTTGCATGTGGATGAGCTAGCTTACGGTATCCTGGATAACACTGCAGATTAATCTAACAGAATACAACAAAGGAGTTTGTGGAGCTAATTAGGTGATCCTCAGTACAGGTTCGGTTGAAAGCCCATTCGGCACTGGCGGTATCCTGACAAATACCACATAAATGAAATCAATTGCACACACGGGGATGTGAAATAACTTGGTCAAAAACAAGTCCGATTCATACCTTGGTCAAAAGTCTTGTAAGATAAAGTACAATCATGGCTAGTGAGCTAAAACCGTCTGAGTCTCAGAAAACCTTAGCTACATTTCTAAACCAACTGCGCTACTTTTCATCTTTGCAAATACCATCAAAAAATACAAAAATAGAAAAACCATGTATACATGTAGAGCCATACATCACAACAATCACCTAAAAATGAAATAAAGAGCATCTTAAACAGCCTATGGTGCCATAACCAATCACCACAAATGTCATTCATCCATTTCACCTTGCATCTCACATAGAAATCAAAAACATTTGCATTCATCATAACATTGGCATTCATCAAAATAAATAAACATGCACAACAAAATCACATCATCACATGTACAAAACCATAATAAAACCGGTATATATATATATATCATCAAAAATATGCCCGCAGGCTACAAAAATGGTCCTCAGACCCCGCAATCATACCCAAAAACCCACCCTAAGGCGTCCACCAACATGATCACGCAGGATCGGTGCGACGGGAACTACCCCCCGTGGTGTGGGTCCTATGGGACCCTACAGGGCGACTACTGCCAGCCCCCGCATCATGCCTACTACCACCTCCCTCATCTAACCGCCTCCGACGAGATGATGTTGACTGCTCAGTCAGACTATCCCTCGTCCGACGTAAAGATCCACTGACCGAAGGCTCAGGTAGTCGCCCACCAAGGCGGATGACCTCCCTCTCCAAATCTATCCGGTGCAGACACCACTCTGCCTCTCGTCGATGATAGTAAGACAGTGCATCATCGCGTTGTGCCAAAACCCTATCCCGCTTCGCTAGCTGGGCACGCAGGAGATCCCTCTCCCGTAGCGCGTCCCCCAGCTCCCGCCTCGCATCCCCCAACTCCAGATCCCGTATCCGCAGTAGCTCTGTAAGACGTGCATCTTCAGCGCGTACCTCAGACTCCACCTCCTCTATGTCTGCCTGACGAACAGGACCCTCTGGAACAGCAGCCTGCTCTGGCTCCCACCGCTCCTCCACGCCCTGCATGTCCGGCTGATCCGGAGCGCCCAAGTCTACATCCTCATCCACCACATCCACCATGTCCGCATCATCCAGCGGACCTCCCCAATCATCCCATGCTGCCTCAGCACCCTCCACCGCCGCCTCCGCGCCTCCCAGTGGCCCCTCCCCTCTCCATCGCCGTAACACCCACCACGAGTCATACTCGGTGGTAGTCCCGACGTCATCTACGTTCGGGACGTCAATCACAGTATCTGACTCATCGCCCAATGGCGCGATGACCGGTGGATCCAGATCCCTCTCATCTCCCCATCGTCGATAGACCATAGGCTCACCAGGCAACCCCTGGCGCACCCCAAACTATCGTGAAACCCGGCTGTACGGGAAGAACTCATGCTCCGTCCCGTGTCGCCCAGTCAGCCACCGCTCCCTGCGTACCCGACGGAGCCACTCTCCAGCCTTCGGCCAGGCTGGACAGTCCCGATAAGGGCGCCAAAACACCTCCCCTGGAGTAAGTCGAGAGAAGGCATCGGTATAGTGCTCTACAACACCTGCCCATCGCCGACTCTGCCCCTGCTCCACGGACCGCCACCACAAAATGGCATAACCAATCTCCTGATCCTCCATCATCGCCCGAGTCGTCCATGGTAACCCGGTCGGCCTCTCAACTGATATGTGCTGCCAACCCAGCACTGCAACAGATAACTACAGCTGACTCCCTTCCGTTGTCGACAGCGGACTCCATACAACTCTCCGTAAAGCTGCGCTAACAATGCCTGTCCCCATCCCAGGATCAATGGTGCCTCTATCGGACACTCTACCAACTGCCATACCAATTCCATAAGGTTCCACGGGAACCTCGCGCCTGACGAGTCAGGCAATAGCATGTTAGAAATGAGGCCCATCAGGAATGCGTGCCTCACTCCTAACACCCCCCTCTCCTGCCACCATCCAACCAAGATCCCGCCAACCTGGCAGCCCCCTCGGCCGTATCCACTGGGTTCGCTACACCCAGCCGCACCGCATGCCCAAGACATCTCGTAAGTATGGCAGTCCGTGATCACGCGGCGATGTCCTAATGGGCAGTCCATCTATCGAAACCGAAGCAACCGATAGACGTCCTCCAAAGTCACAGTCATCTCCCCTATCGAAAGATGGAAAGTGTTGGTCCGTGGATCCCAAAGTTTGATCAGGGCCGTCAGATAGGCCTGATCCGGGACCACGGGCTCCAGTCGAGCCACCTGCTTGAGCCCAAGGGCATCAAGCCATTCCCGATCAACATCAGTCAGCGCCAACCGTGCCTCAAGAAAGCGGAGGTACACGGTACCGGCTCCTAACCCGCAAAAGAAAACAATTCAAAAAAAAAAATTAAAACAAAACAAACAAAAAAATCAAATAAACAAAACAAAAATAGATCTTCAGTTACAAGATTTCTAATCTTAACTGATTATTACAAAAACAAACACAAAATTCAAAAACAAATTTGTCAGTTCTAGGGTTTCTAACCTTAACTGATTAATTAAGAAAACAAACACAAAATTCAAAAATAAATTTTTCGGTTCAAGGGTTTCTAACCTTAACTGATTAATTATAAAAAAAAAAATCAAAAATACAAAACATTGAATCTTGAGGTTTACGTTCAGTTTATCCGAAGATTTAGTTAAAAAAAATATTCAACTATAGTTTAGTGTACACTAAGTCTTAGTTGTTCTAAACTAGGTTGCAAGGTTTAAATTTTAATTTAAAAAAAAAAAACAATTAAACAAACAAATGCTAGAATAAACTCTAGGGAGCACTTACGGGTTTCGTCTCCGCTCCGCCGCTCGAACCAGTTTGTGCACTCATGATGGCAGAGAGAATTCCGGCAGCGCTTCGCTTCGCAGAATTACCTCCTCCTCCCAGAGCTCCCAAATCGCAAGAAAAAAAATGACACAAATGAGCCCAAATTCAAGTTTTGGCCCTTAAATAGGCCTTTGAACTGGAAATCATCCTTGGCTGGGACGAGCGCTCTGGTAAGCGCTCGTCCCACCCAGGGACGATTTTTGCAATTGGAAATCGTCCCACCCAGGGACGATTTCCAGCCAGAAAATTCAAAACACCAAAAAAAAAATCAACAAAAATGCACTAAAAACAAAAATAAAATTGCCTAATAAGAGTGTTGTTGCACTTGACATCCCGGGCATTCAAAATCGACGTTGGGGTCATATATTGTCATTATCCTACTCCCTAAGAAGGCTAACATAGCCGGACCGCTCCACGGGCAGACGGATTGCCGACAATTTAATCACCAAATGGTGTCACAAAAACAACAAAAACAAGAAAAAATGCAACAAAAACAAACAACAATAACATTGCCGGACAAAAGTGCTCATGCACTTAACCTCTAAGCAAAGAAAATAGATGTTGAGGTTCAAATTATCACTCTCCTACTTCCCCAAGAAGGCTATCATAGCCGGACCGCTCCACGGGAAGATAGGTTTTCGATGATTTCACCCCATTCAGGCATCACCAAAAGGGTTAACACCCACCAAAAATAGGTCCAAATGTTGGAAAAATTGCACACGCTTAACGGTAAACCCTCTAAAGGCACCCCTGCACAAGTCATCTTGGGTCAAGCGACTCGTCGCTTCTCTCACGAAGGTCATTCCCTCATCGATTCGTCGCTTGAGGGGGTAGTCACACTTAGTCACCAATCAACAATCACACACCCAATTAAGGAAAACGACATGCATTCAAAGAATCATTGACAAAGACAATCACGCTCCTGCTTGGGGCAGTAAACAAGCAACAATCAAATCAATCAAACACTTGGCATTTCGTGAATCATGAACACAAGGTTCCCCCTGAGGATAAAACGCCCTTCGCCTATTCATGACTGATCAATGTCTAAGTTCAAGTCACACCTCACCAAAATAGGTTAATACTTGAAATCAAATTCCTTAGCTCGTCAGAAGCAAGGATTCAAGAATGCATGCCCTTTCCATGCTTGGGGCATCAAAAGTTGGTTAGGTTACCAAGAAACCCTAATCATTAGTGCTTTGGTTATCTATTTTTTTGCTCAGCACTGCGTCACCCGTAGCGCTTCCCAAAAAGGGGCATCTGTAGACACCAAAACAGCACCAATCCGATTATGTGACTGCAAACACTGATCGCTTTGACAAACATAGCCCCCAGGGCAGCCCTCAGAGGTAAAACAGTGGTCTTAACCACTTTCATAGCAATTTTGTAAGGTCAAGAAGCAATTTGGCACACTTAGACACTTTGCCCAGTAATCGTCTCACCCAGGGACGATTGCTAACTTGAAATCGTCTCACCCAGGGACGATTTCTGAAATCGTCTCCAGTAAGGACGATTTCCAAGTTTAACGGGCAAAAAGACAAATGAGGCCAAGTGGCAGCCCAGAACAGTCAGTTGATGACTCCTGCCTCGCACGCGTGTGTGGGTGGACAAATAGGCCGTTTGAGGACTGTCACAAGGGCAGTTATGAAAGCCCAAGTCAATGGAGGACTCCCCTCCCTCATGGGAAGACAAGACTGCCACATGGCGCCTATGACCAACACATGGCATTTGTGCTTCCCTCCCAAAAGAGACCCCATGGGTCTATAAAAGGTGGGACTTTTCTCACCCAAAACATACAGGTTGAAGGAGATTTCAAGCAACGAAGTGTTGCCGAGTTGAAGACTCACTTGCATCCCCTTTGGTTCACTTTCTCACATCCACCAATCTCTTTTGCAAGGGAGGTTGTTGGGTGGCTTTTGGAAGCTTGAACCTGACCCAAATCCAACACATGGACACCTGAACCAACCAATTTGCCGACCCCCCAATCCTAAGAGGTTTTGGGCCCATCCCTAGTGGATTGGCACCGAAATCAAGTGCCAACGGTGGGAGGCCCACTTGGGCACCCCTCGCACTTCTCAAGTTCCATTCTTTTTAGCATTCTAGATTATTTGTTTACATTGCATGTTGTGTCATTCTGTTTGGTGAACTCATAGCTGCAATTTCATAACTTTTGATCGAGATTCTAGTATGTTTTGTGTCGCTTTGTTGTTTCACCAACTTGCAGGAGGCGATATCAAATTCCCGAGGATAGAGGCCAAATTGGGAGAATCCGACCATCCGGGTCATCCCAAAATGGCCCCAATTACATAACCCCTCTGTACGCAGGTGTTTTGGAAGTCTCGGGAGTCGACATTGGAGCAGATCACTTCGACTTTTCCAACACAGAAGGAATCGTCCCACCCAGGGACGATTTGCAGTCAGGAATCGTCCTTCCCAGGGACGATTTCCAGGTGAAGGCAGATTGGCCGGCTGTTTCAGTGGCAATGGCCTTCTGGTAATATCTTCTATCTTCTGTCAGGTTTTTAGGCCATTTGAACTCACTGTACTTACTGTTTCAGACAAATGTTTACATGCATATTTTGATGATTTTAGAGAACAAACACTTTTTATTTGCAGCAGGTGCTACTGACATCTTTGTTGTTTCTGTGTTCGCAGGAGGAGCAGCAGAAGTCAAAGACTCATCAGCGTAAGCGGCGGCAACATTCTGGCCCGCCCATTCAAACGTGGGCACGCGAAAAGAGGAACATTAAGTGATTGTAATCAAATTCTTTTAACGCTCCTAGCCCCTGAAAAGGGAGGAGGCGTCATTGTAATAGAGATCAAGAAAGTTTAATGAAAGGGCTGTGTTTTCTCCATTTGCTTGTGTCTCATTGCAATGCGTCTTTTTCATTTCATGCACTTTACATTTCTAGGACTTAAGCGTACTTGATTTTGAATGCAATCGCAATTAGTGTTTCCTTCTCCGGAATCTCGTGCTTTCAAAAGTCACCCGGGAGTCGCACCCAGCCCTGCCCGCATCAACCTTATCAATTGGATTTGGGTACCCATTTCAGCTTTTTGGTAGGGTGGAGATTCGAACCTGGGACCTCCCTTGGAGGATTGCCCTCTCCTCTCCAACTCACCTACAACACCTGGGTAATTATAACAACATTATCACTCTTTAACAAATTCTTAATTTTTTATTGAAAAAGGAATCCATTAAGTTCGTAAGAACTATCAAAATGGAGAGAGAAAATGACCTTCCACAATTATTCCATAGAGATAATTATTTTATCAAGATTTTATTACCTCTTTATGTGATAATGGCTATTATATTTGATACAAGCTTAAGCTAGGTTTCTTTATCTTGTGCAACTTATAATAATTTTTTAGATATAACTAAATTTTTAATATATTCTTCCATTTGGAGTTTAAAAATTTTGATTCCATAAAAGAAATTGTATGTTTTGTTAGTCGCACCATACGTTGATAGAAATGCCATAATTATGGAAGCACCTTATAATGATATAAGCACTATATAATTTTTTACATTATTGTATTCTAGAGTTATACCAATTTTATTTTTGAACCTACAAAATCAATAAAACTACAAATAAGGATAGAAAATAATTATGTGCCATGATGGAATTTGTCCAATTTCTTCCTAGAATAAGGATCTTCTTTGGTAGAGGAATCAAAAACCTACTCCTTGATGGTTGATGTTTCAAATAATATCATATTGGAACACTCAATATGTAGCTTGAAATAATATTGATGCTAAATATAAGGGCTGTAAAAAATATTAATAACATACTCAGATTACCTTGATATGAACATAGATTTATCATAAATTATGATACTTTAATTCCCTTTGGTTTACTTCCTTTTTCTTGCTATGCTCTTGAATCTAATATTAGTTCTAGGTTGTAAATTTTATAGATCACACAAGCCCCTTCGAGGATATGTTACAAGATGCATATGTGGAGAATAAGTTTCCTAGTTTGTAGGTAGAGTTTTTATGTTTAGAATTTGAGGTATCTCGCAAAATAGAGTTGAAAGAGGTGACTAGGTAATAATGAGTAGTTGCACAAGGTTTGTTAAAGATTTAACTATATTTATTGGTAATTTTATGCCTTGATTGTGTAGTTACCTAGTTGGATTGTGCTTTATTGGTAGTTAAATGACATATTTGCTAGTCAAGTCAGACACTAGATGAGGTGATGATTGAGATTAATGAGGAATCAACTTAACAAGCAACTAGACTATCGAGTGTTAATACAAAATCTTCATGAGTGCATGAAGGTATTGTATAAAATTATATATGACGCTAACATAAGTACCATATAAAATTTTGTATAGTAATTCTATAAGCCTTTTGAGCATTTTATAGGTGTTATTTGTTAGGTAAACATAGGTATGTTTATACTCATTGGAGAACTCTTCTCAAGCACTTCTCATTGTAGCACTTTTATACTCATTGTGATGTGATGATTTTTTGAATTTACACATTCTTGATTTTCTATACACTAATGTAAGTTATTGCAGCATTTATTTTTCTATTTTCTTCAACTATAACAATATTATCACTCTTTAACAATTCCTTAATGTTTTATTAAAAAAATGAATTCATTAAGTTCATGAGAACTATCAATATGGAGAGAGAAAATGTCCTCCCATAATTCTTCCATAGAGATATTTATTTTATCAATATTTTATCACCTCTTTATGTGATAATGGACATTATATTTAATACAAGCTTAACCTAGGTTTTTTTATCTTGTGCAACTTATAATACAATATCTTAGATATCACTAAATTTTTAATATATTATTCCATTTAGATTTTAAAATATTGATTCCTTGAAATAACTTGTATGCTTGGTTAGTTTCACCATACGTTGATAGAAATGCCATAATGTGAAAGCACCTTATAGTGATAGAAGCACTATATATATTTTTACATTATTGTATAGTAGAGTTGTACCACTTCCATTTTTAAACCTCCAAAATCATTAAAACTCCAAATGAAATTTAATGCTGGTTATTTCTATTGAAATTTAATTTTAAGAATTATTTTATTCCATTCAATCCTTAGATTCTAACAAATGATGGTAGGATGATATAGATACAAAAAATATAATGCTTTAGATTTGAAATCACTTATGTAATAGTTCATCGTCACTTTTAATGTTGATTGACACATTGTTTTGAAAAAAGCATACTCGAAAGGTGTACGCTAAGCACAATGAAGGATTAAATGATGCAATATTTTTAAATTTCTTTTATACACCTAATTTGTACTTGATGTCCTTTGCTTCGCAAACAATCATGTGTGGGAATATTTCTTTATTTATGCATCCAAATGGTTTGAGATCTTGGGGGTGTCTCAAGTGACCAAAACTTCTTCTAAGGGAAATATATCCCAATTTATAAAAGTATTCCCCATCTGACAGATAAATTTTATTTCAATTTATCCTTCCATGTAAAACAGGGAAAAAAAATAAATCTGAAATGTGTGTTGATATAAATTTATGATTTATTTGAAATGCTTTTTTTTTAACAAGTTGCTTGTATCAATAAAAAATTTAATCTTTGGAAATATCCAAACTACACATGCTTAACATATGGACCACAACTTTAGACTAAAATAAAATTATAATACTTTATTTAAGAATTATATAAAAGTTATTATATCACCCTCGTTAACTAACCACCTATTATATTTCTTGATCAATTGGAAACCCCTTGATATGAAGTTCCATCCTATATATATCTTTCATACAGTTGTTTTTTCTTTATAATTGTATTACATGTAAATAACCTATATGTTCTTTAAGTAGCATATTTTTAGTAAACTCTCACCTTTATTATTGATTAATCTCTATCTATAATTTATACCAAATATGAAACTCTTATGTCTATAATATTGTATTCTATCCCTCCACTATTATGTCATTTTAAAAAACTTACCTCACATACATAAAAATTAATTAATTTTTCGTTGCATCATTTCTAAAGGAAATAGCTTTAAATTTCACAAAACACAAATGTTTAACCTCACGGTCATTTTAAAAGTGATATCATATATAGGCATGTGAAAATATAGACTCAATGGGTTTAGACTTATATTCATGATTGAGAACTTACCATTCTATATTATAAAACAACAATTATTCTATCCAAAAATATGTGCCAAAGATACCTCCTCTATTAGATAAATGAATTTTTACATAGGTTGATAGAAATTTTTGAAATTCAAACACTTAAATATTTATAATAGTATTATGTAAATTAATGGTAATGATAATAAAAAGTATCCTTATTTTTTATAGTATTAATCAAATTCCCATAACTTACCATAGCATGATAGCATTTATTTAATGATGGGTACCTTAATTTCATGGATCACACAAGCCCCTTGGAGGATATTTTTATAAGGTTCATATCCGGAGAATAAGTTTCCTAGTTTGCTGGTAGAGTTTTTAGTTTTAGAAGTTGAGGTATCTAGCAAAATAGAGGTGAAAGGAATGACTAGATAGTAAAGAGTAGTTGCACGGGGTTTGTTAGAGATTTAACTATATTTATTGGTAATTTTATTCCTTGATTATGTAGTCACCTAGTTGGATTTTGCTTTATTGGTAGTTAGATGACATATTTGCTAATCAAGTTACACACTAGATGTGGTGATGAGTGTGATTCATGAGGAATCAACTTAACAAGCGGTTAGATTGTCGAGTGTCAATACAAAATCTTTGAGTGCTTTTCTAATAATAAGAATTTTAAATACTTACTTGAGGTTAATTGAATCCTTTTAAAAAATTGAGTTACCATGGACCAATATTTTATTTATTTCTATGAAACTATCTATATCCTCTCTTACAAAAATATTACCTCTATATGATGTGATATGTTCCAACCTTTAATTCTCTACATAAATTTATGTTTGTTTGTGTTTAATTTTTAAGGTAATTATTGTTACAAAGAGAGTGAAGTTAAAAGTAAACATGAATCTAATTACATAAAATAAAAGAAACAATCAATTACAATTATTGATGTATCAAAATTTATGTAACGATATATAACCAACAACAAATACAAGTATCTTCTACAATATTTTCCTAAATAAAAAGAAAAAATAAATGGTATAACAATCCTCCAACACCCAAGTGTTTGTAGGTGAGTTGGAGAGGAGAGGGCAATCCTCCAAGGGAGATCCCAGGTTCGAATCTCCACCCTACCAAAAAGCTGAATTGGGTACCCAAAATCCATTTGATAATGTTGGTGCGGGCAGGGCTGGGTGCGACCCCTAGGTGAATTTGACGGTGTAGAACCCCTGTTCGTGGTCTCTTAGAACAAGGTGGCCCCGCAAGGGGTTTTTCGCTTAAAAAAAAATAACAATGCTCCAACACTTTGAATCTAGGAGGACAAAACCCATGCTATATTACATGTTAATACATAGTTATATAATTTATAAAGCATGTTAATACATAGTTAAATAATTTATAAAGCGATGATTAGGTTTAATACAAATATAAAATATCCCTTCATTATTATGGTGATTAGGTATGAAACAAATATATAAAATAATATTGAAGCACATTAAATATTAAATATTTGGTAGATGATCAAATATTAGACACATAATAATATACACCAACAATAAATTTATAATAAGCTAAATATTAAGATCACACCTTACTTTTATTATACAAACAAATATATCTATACCAATCATAAATTCTACCAAGAACATGAATATATATTGAACTATGTCTCAAGAACAACCCACCTATCATCTATTTCAAAAAGTCGTAATATAACCATACCTATGTTATGGGAAACAAGGAAAATAACATCAATGGTATCCTCTGCCCAAATATTAAGGAGACCCACACCAAACCTTCTATTTCCATACTCCATAAGGTCATAATAACCCTATATAAAACCAAGACTACTACATCTATGATATAGGTAAGTGACCATAGCCGCATTGGTCTATGATGAGTGGATTGTAAACTATGTAAGCTTGTAATATCAAAATATGTATGGATACACTAAGTTTGCATGATAGATAATATTATAGATCATACATAACATTAATAATAAAATAATTAAGTTTATAAAGTTTGATATACTATAATACACCCTTGTAGTACTAACAATTGTTTCATTTTAAATTTTTAGTTGAGATTAGGAAATTTGGCATCGTTTAGTAGGAGTGATGATCCTAACTCACAATGTCCCTTACACAAAAATTTTCTCATTAATTTGTTTAGATTAAATATATACCTGGAGAAAATTTTGATAATTTTTTTTAAATATATTTAAAACCCATTTTGTTTGTGTAAGGCTAGGGCGATGTAATCAATATGTTTTTATTTTCAAGGCTATGAATAATCTTAGGATATATATTTTTAATTTTTTCATTATTGATGTCATTAGTTTTAGGATTTTATATATCATTTTAATTTTCAATGTAGTTTTATTTATGCTATTTGAATTGCACATAAAGAGATGTGATTATGATTCTAATTTTGTTAATGATAGTCTATTAAGTATGTATATGAATACAACCATAATAATAGAATCAAAGGTGATCAATTTTAGACTTTCAATAAATAAAATAAAATTAATAAAATTATATATGAAGCATAAATAGATTAATAACATATAAAATTATTCAAACGAATTAAACCCACCATATTTTTCTCGTTTATATTTATAGTTTAGCTTATCAGAATATTATGTGATTAGTTTTAATTTGTGGGCATCATTGCATTCTATCGATTTTGAAATTGCAGATAAAAGTTTAAATGCTCAAGCTACATTTGTGTTCAAAGAGGTGAAACGTAAGCGTGAAAAGGAAAAAAAAAAACAGACCTCCAAAAGACGAAGAACTCTTGCGGGTAACGCTTGTTATCAAGAGACGATGGATTACCCAAATTTTATTACAATTACCAGAACCCTTCTTAGCATTTGAATTCAAAGAAAAAGAAAAGGAAAAGAATAAGTGGATGCGGATTTAGATTTAGGTGGTAATTTCATTTGTCCTATAGAATAGCCATCAGTCAATACAAATATCTGTCTTTATTCTGGTGGAAGAAGCCTCGACATAGCAAATGGAATAGCTATTTATGTCTTATTTGTTTCCATAATGGAACTTGTCGAATACTTGCTACTCGATGTGCGATTTTGGCCCTGCAGTTTCCACATGAGGGGGAATATGTCCACCAGTGGAAATCTTTCCATATCCCCATCGCCAATTCTGGTCCGTTATCATTGGCTTTTGGTTTTCTTTTTTATACTTGGAAGGTGGATTTTTGCAGCAATTCTTGTCTGGAGTATTGCCACTGCAGTTTGCGCAGCTTTGTAACTCTTCCTCTATGCTCGCAAACAGATATTTATCTCGGCTGTTGACTGCATTTGCGTTTGCATTAATGTCGCGTCCAGCGGAGACACGGGCCACAAATATAACATGGAGCACAACAAGCAATGCGCTGATTTTCAAAAGCATTAATCGCACCATATCTTCAGCGGTGGCAACGATAGCTTTGGTTACCTCACACTAAAAGGAATACCTTCAAGTTCTATGAATCTCGGTAGATGCAATTGATGCGAATTGTCATTCATAAAATCATATATTTATATACAGGAGACGAGGCATCAGGCTCTTAAACGAAGTAATCATCACGGTGTGGTAGGTATTGACTTTGAAATTAATTTTCTTTTTTGAACACTGCTCTGTCTAGTATTTGGGTGGGCAGATGTTTTCGCCGTGTGAGTAGTTATCATGTAAACCTGACTTGTTCGCAGTGGTATGCGACAATTTAGCAAAGCGGTCTTTTCGCGGTCTTTTCATTTGCAAAATCTTATAGAAATTTAATCTTTTTGTTGCAACCTTTCCAAAGGAAATAGCTTTAAATTTTATAAAACTCACCTGTTTTACCTAACAGTCACTTTGAAAGTAAAATTATGTACCTATATGGGTATGTTACAATATATCTTCAATGAGTTTAGCATTTTTGTGAAATTTTATATTGTCAAATAAAAATGAAGCTCATGGACTCAATTTTGTGAGGCCATCTGTTACAAGTTTGAAAACCGCTGATGGAAAGACTTCGCATTTAAACCATAAGCTGATATCTTTGAATGCCAATAAATAAATAAATAAATATATATATATATATATATATATATATATATATATATATATATATGAAAAGCCTTCACGCTTACTTGTTGTATAAGGTTGTGTGGTTCCTTTCAAAACCCTCTTTTAATATTAATACAAAAAAAAGAATTATATAAAAGTTATGATATCACCCTCATTAACTAACCACCTATTATGTTTTTTGATCAATTGGAAACCCCTTGATATGAAGTTCCATGCTATCTATATCTTTCATACGATTTGTTTTCTTGATAATTGTATTGCATGTAAAGAACCTATATGTTCTTTAAGTAGCATATTTTAGTCAAATATCACCTTTATTATTGATTAATATCTATCCATACTTTATACCAAATGTGAAACTCTTATGTCTATAATATTGTATTCTATTCCTCCACTATTATTTCATATTAAAAAACTTATCTCACATACATAGAAAAAAAAAATTGTTGCATCCTTTCTAAAGGAAATAGCTTTAAATTTCATAAAACTCACATGTTTTACCTCATGGTCATTTTAAAAGTTATATCATATATTGGTATGTGACAATATAGCCTCAATGAGTTTAGCCTTGCATTCATGATTGAGAACTTACCATTCTTTATTATAAAACAATCATTATTCTATCCAAAAATATGTGCCAAAGATACCTCCTCTATTAGATAAATGAATTTCTACATAGGTTGATAGAATTTTTTAACTTTAAATACATAAATATTTAAAATAGTATAGTGTAAATCAATGGTAATATAAAATATCCTTAATTATTGTAGTATTAATCAAATTCCCATAACTTATCGTAGCATTATAGCATTTATTTAATGATGGTTACCTTCTAATGTAACGAGTAGTCCAAATAAAAGCATCATCAATAAACTTACAATGATATTAAAAGGAACTATTTAATGAAACCTATATGTATTTAATTTTACATTCCATATTTTTTCCTTTAAAAATATCTTTTTAATGGTTCAAAAACTATAATTAAGATACAATGAGACAATGGGACAACCTAGAGGAGCTTATCAACATATTTATCAAGGGATCCATTCATCAACATTGAATATTATAGAGTGCTATAAGAATATCTAATCATTCATACCAACCATAAATATATTTATATTTTTTAAGAATGGTATGTTAAAATATCCAACAATCCCTATCGTATGCTTTATTTATATTTAGTATTACATATGCTTGGATTTTATGGAATGAAGAAAATTATGTCCTCTTATACAATGGTTCTACCATTAATGATTTGTTTACCCTAAATGAAACCACAAGTTTGTTGTGAAAGAACACAATCTAAATGATTCTCATATTCCCATTTATAATTTTTTATATTAAATTATAAATTATACTAGACTAACCATTTGAATATAAAACTTCTTAAAACACATCATTCTATACTTTCAGGAAACTAATACAAAAAAATACACTAATGTAAGTCATTGTGGCCTTTGTGCTTCTATCTTCTTCAATTATAACAACATTATCTTCTTCTTTTTTTAGCGAAAAACCCCTTGTGGGGCTGCCTTGGTCTGAGAGACGACAAATAGGGGGTTCTATACCATCAAAGTCACCCGAGAGTCGCACCCAGCCCTGCCCGCACCAACCTTATCAATTGGATTTGGGTACCCATTTCAGCTTTTTGGTAGGGTGGAGATTCGAACCTGGGACCTCCCTTGGAGGATTGCCCTCTCCTCTCCAACTCACCTACAACACCTGGGTAATTATAACAACATTATCACTCTTTAACAAATTCTTAATTTTTTATTGAAAAAGGAATCCATTAAGTTCGTAAGAACTATCAAAATGGAGAGAGAAAATGACCTTCCACAATTATTCCATAGAGATAATTATTTTATCAAGATTTTATTACCTCTTTATGTGATAATGGCTATTATATTTGATACAAGCTTAAGCTAGGTTTCTTTATCTTGTGCAACTTATAATAATTTTTTAGATATAACTAAATTTTTAATATATTCTTCCATTTGGAGTTTAAAAATTTTGATTCCATAAAAGAAATTGTATGTTTTGTTAGTCGCACCATACGTTGATAGAAATGCCATAATTATGGAAGCACCTTATAATGATATAAGCACTATATAATTTTTTACATTATTGTATTCTAGAGTTATACCAATTTTATTTTTGAACCTACAAAATCAATAAAACTACAAATAAGGATAGAAAATAATTATGTGCCATGATGGAATTTGTCCAATTTCTTCCTAGAATAAGGATCTTCTTTGGTAGAGGAATCAAAAACCTACTCCTTGATGGTTGATGTTTCAAATAATATCATATTGGAACACTCAATATGTAGCTTGAAATAATATTGATGCTAAATATAAGGACTGTAAAAAATATTAATAACATACTCAGATTACCTTGATATGAACATAGATTTATCATAAATTATGATACTTTAATTCCCTTTGGTTTACTTCCTTTTTCTTGCTATGCTCTTGAATCTAATATTAGTTCTAGGTTGTAAATTTTATAGATCACACTCGAGGATATGTTACAAGATGCATATGTGGAGAATAAGTTTCCTAGTTTGTAGGTAGAGTTTTTATGTTTAGAATTTGAGGTATCTCGCAAAATAGAGTTGAAAGAGGTGACTAGGTAATAATGAGTAGTTGCACAAGGTTTGTTAAAGATTTAACTATATTTATTGGTAATTTTATGCCTTGATTGTGTAGTTACCTAGTTGGATTGTGCTTTATTGGTAGTTAAATGACATATTTGCTAGTCAAGTCAGACACTAGATGAGGTGATGATTGAGATTAATGAGGAATCAACTTAACAAGCAACTAGACTATCGAGTGTTAATACAAAATCTTCATGAGTGCATGAAGGTATTGTATAAAATTATATATGACGCTAACATAAGTGAAAGCACGAGATTTCGGGCAAAGGAAACACTAATTGTGATGCAACCAAAATCAAATGCGCTTAAGTCCTAGAAATGTAAAATGCATGAAACGAAAGAGACACATGTAAATGAGATACAAGCAAATGGAGAAAACACAGCCCTTTCATTAAAATATCTTGATCTCTGTTACAATGACGCCTCCTCCCTTTTCAGGGGCTAGGAGCATTAAAAGAATTTGATTACAATCACTTAATGTTCCTCTTTTCGCGTGCCCACGATTGAAATGGGTAGGCCAAAACGCTGTCGTCGCTGATGTTGATGTCAGTAGCATCTGCTGCAAATAAAAGGTGTTTGTTCTCTAAAATCATCAAAGTTGCATGTAAACACTTGCCAAACAGTAAGTACAGTGAATCCAAATAGCCTAAAAAACGACGAGAAAATAGAAGATCTTACCAAAAAGCCATTACCAAGCAGATCGAGCTAATCTGCCTTCACACGGAATTCGTCCCCGGGCGGGGAAGAATTCGATCGCAATTCGTCCCTGGGTGGGACGAATTCTTCTATGTTGGAAAAGCCGAAGTGATCTATTCCAATGTTGGCTCTCGAGACCTCCAAAACACCTGTAGACAAAGGGGTTATGTAATTGGGGCCATTTTGGGATGACCCAGATGGTCGGATTCTCCAAATTTGGCCTCTATCCTCGGGAATTTGATATCGCCACCTACAAGTTAGTGAAACAACAAAGCGACACAAAACATACTAGAATCTGATCAAAAGTTATGAAATTGCAGCTATGATTTCACCAAACAAAATGACACAATATGCAATGCGAACAAATAATCTATAATGCTAAAAATAATGGAACTTAGGAAGTGCGGGGGTGCCCATGTGGGCCTCCCACCGTTGGCACTTGACTTCGGAGCCAATCCACTAGGGATAGGCCCAAAACCTCTTAGGATTGGGGGGTCGACAAATTGGTTGGTTCATGTGTCCATGTGTTGGATTTGGGTCAGGTTCAAGCTTTCGAAAGCCACCCAAAAACCTCCCTTACAAAAGATATTGGTGGATGCGAGAAGGTGAACCAAAAGGGATGCAAGTGGGTCTTCAACTCGGCAACACTTCGTTGCTTGAAATCTCCTTCAACCTGTATATTTGGGTGAGAAAAGTCCCACCTTTTATAGACCCATGGGGTCTCTTTTGAGAGGGAAGCACAAATGCCATGTGTTGGTTATAGGTGCCATGTGGCAGTCATGTCTTCCCATGAGGGAGGGGAGTCCTCCATTGACTTGGGCTTTCATAATTGCCCTTGTGACAGTCCTCTAACAGCCTATCTGTCCACCCACACACGCGTGCAAGGTAGGAGTCATCAACTGACTGTCCTGGGATGCCACTTGGCACCATTCTTCTTTTTGCCCGTTAAACTCAAAATTTGTCCCTACCAGAGACGAATTCAGAATTCGTCCCTGGGTGAGACGAATTCTAGTTAGTATTCATCCCTGGGTGAGACGAATAGTGAGCAAAGTGTCTAAATGGGCCAGATTGCTTCCTGACCTTACAAAATTGCTATGAAAGTGGTTAAGACCACTGTTTGACCTCTGAGGGCTGCCCTGGGGGCTGTGTTTGTCAAAGAGATCAGTGTTTGCAGTCACATAATTGGATTGGTGCTGTTTTGGTGTCTATAGATGCCCCTTTTTGGGATGCACTGTGCATGGCGCAGTCTTGAGAAAAAATAGATAACCAAAGCACTAATGATTAGGGTTTCTTGGTAACCTAACCAACTTTTGATGCCCCAAGTATGGAGAGGGCATGCATTCTTGAATCCTTGCTTCTGACGAGCTAAGGAGTTTGATTTCAAGTGTTAACCTGTTTTGGTGAGGTGTGACTTGAGCTTAGACATTGATCAATCATGAATAGGTGAAGGGCGTTTTATCCACAGGGGAACCTTGTGTTCATGATTCATGAAATGCCAAGTGTTTGATTGATTTGATTGTTGCTTGTTTATTGCCTCAAGCAGGATCGTGATTGTCTTTGTCAATGATTCTTTGAATGCATGTCGTTTTCCTTAATTGGGTGTGTGATTGTTGATTGGTGACTAAGTGTGACTAAGCCTGAAAGCGACGAGGATTTCGGGCGAAGGAAACACTACTTGCGATGCATTCAAAATCAAATACGCTTAAGTCCTAGAAATGTAAATTGCATGAAATGAAAGAGACACATTAAAACGAGATACAAGCAAATGGAGAAAACACAACCCTTTCATTAAACTTTCTTGATCTCTGTTATAAATACGCCTCCTCCCTTTTTAGGGGCTAGGAGCGTTAAAAGAATTTGACTACAATCGAGACTTAAGGTTCCTCTTCCCGTGTGCCCACACTTGAAATGGACGGGCCAAGATGATGCCGTCGCTGATTTCGATGAGTCCTTGACCTCTACTGCTCCTCCTGTGAACAAAGAAACAACAAAGATGTCAGTAGCACCTGCTGCAAATGAAAAGTGTTTGTTCTCTAAAATCGCCAAAAGATGCATGTAAACATTTGTCTGAAACGAGTGGGTAAAGTAAGTCCAAATGGCCCGAAAATTTGACCAGAAGACAGAAAATATTACCAGGAGGCCACTGCCACTGAGACAGTCGGCCAATCTACCTTAAACTGGAATTCATCCCTGGGCAGGATGAATTCTGACTGCAATTCGTCCCTGGGTGGGACGAATTCTTTTGTGTTGAAAAAGCCGACCTACTGCTGCTCCAATGTCGAATCTTGGGACCTGCAAAATGCCTGCAAACAAGGGGGTTATGTAATTGGGGCCATTTTGGGATGACCCAGATGGTCGGATTCTCCCAATTTGGACTCTATCCTCAGGAATTAGATATCACCACCTACAAGTTAGTGAAACAACAAAGCGACACAGCATGATAAAATTTGATCAGAATATTATGAAATTGAAGCTATGAATTCACAAAATAGAATGACATGAAATGAAACCTGAAACCATAATCTAGAATGCTTTTGAAACAAAAACTTGGAAAGTGCGAGGGTGCCCCAAGTGGGCCTCCCACCGTTGGCACTCGATTTCGGAGCCAATCCACTGGGGATGGGTCCAAAACCTCTTAGGATAGAGGGGTCGGCAAATTGGTTGATTTAGGTGTCCATATGTTGGATTTGGGTCAGATTCAAGCTTCCAAAAGCCACCCAAAAACCTCCCTTGCAAAAGAGATTGGTGGATGTGATAAGGTGAATCAAAGGGGATGCAAGTGGGTGTTCAACTCGGCAGCACTTCGTTTCTTGAAATATCCTTCAACCTGTATATTTGGGTGAGAAAAGTCCCACCTTTTATAGACCCATGGGGTCTCTTTTGAGAGGGAAGCACAAATGCCATGTGTTGGTCATAGGTGCCATGTGGCAGTCATGTCTTCCCATGAGGGAGGCGAGTCCTCCATTGACTTGGGCTTTCATAAGCGCCCTTGTGACGATCCTCTAATAGCCTATCTCGTCCACCCACACACGCGTGCGAGGCGGAGTCATCAAGCGAGCTGTCTGGGCTGCCACTTGGCACCATTCTTCTTTTTGCCCGTTAAACTTAGAATTCGTCCCTACCAGAGACGAATTCAGAATTCGTCTCTACTAGAGATGAATTCAGAATTCGTCCCTACCAGAGACGAATTTAGAATTCGTCCCTAGGTGAGACGAATTCCAGTTAGTAGTCATCCCTGGGTTAGACGAATAGTGAGCAAAGTGTCTAAATGTGCCAGATTGCTTCCTAACCTTACAAAATTGCTATGAAAGTGGTTAAGACAACTGTTTGACCTCTGAGGGCTGCCCTGGGGGCTGTGTCTATCAAAGCGATCAGTGTTTGAAGTCACATAATCAGATTGGTGCTGTTTTGGTGTCTACAGATGCCCCTTTTTGGGATGCGCTGTGCATGGCGCAGCGTCGAGCAAAAATAGATAACCAAAGAACTAATGATTAGGGTTTCTTGGTAACCTAACCAACTTTTGATGCCCCAAGTATGGAGAGGGCATGCATTCTTAAATCCTTGCTTCTAACGAGCTAAGGAGTTTGATTTCAAGTGTTAACCTGTTTTGGTGAGGTGTGACTTGAGCTTAGACATTGATCAGTCATGAATAGGCGAAGGGCATTTTATCCACAGGGGAACCTTGTGTTCATGATTCATGAAATGCCAAGTGTTTGATTGATTTGATTGTTGCTTGTTTACTGCCCCAAGCAGGAGCGTGATTGTCTTTGTCAATGATTCTTTGAATGCATGTCGTTTTCCTTAATTGGGTGTGTGATTGTTGATTGGTGACTAAGTGTGACTACCCCCTCAAGCGACGAATCGATGAGGGAATGACCTTCGTGAGAAAAGCGATGAGTCGCTTGACCCAAGATGACTTGTGCAAGGGTGCCTTTAGAGGGTTTACCGTTAAGTATGTGCAATTTTTCCAACATTTGGACCTATTTTTGGTGGGTGTTAACCCTTTTTGTGATGCCATAATGGGGTGAAATCATCGACAACCCATCTTCTTGTGGAGCGGTCCGGCTATGATATCCTTCTTTGGGAAGTAGGAGAGTGACAATTTGAACCCCGACATCAATTTTCTATGCTTATTGCTGTGTTTTTGTGTTTCGTTTATTTGTTGTTTTTGTTTTTTTTTGTGACACCATTTGGGGATTAAATTATCGGAAGTTCGTCTTCCCGTGGAGCGGTCCGGCTATGGTAGCCTTCTTAGGGAGTAGGATAGTGATAATTTGTGACCCCGATGTCGATTTTCTATGCCAAGAGGTTAAGTGCAAGAGCACTTGTGTCTGGCAATGTTTATTGCTTTTTGTTTGTGTTGCATTTTTGTTTGTTTTTGAGTGGGTTTTGACCCTTTTGTGATGCCGTTTGGGGGTGAAATTGTTGAAAATCCGTCTTCCCGTGGAGCGGTCCGGCTTTGGCAGCCTTCTTAGGGAGTAGGACATCAACAATGTAGACCCCGACATCAGCTTTTCTATGCCAAGAGGTTAAGTGCAAGAGCACTTGTGTCTGGGGTAATTTTTATTGCTTTTTGTTTTTGTGTTGCATTTATTTGTTGTTTTGTTGTTTTGACTTTATTTGATATTATGCATGATGGTTGATGAATATGGATGTATGCATGTTGATTTATTTTTATGGTTGCATATGCTATGATGAATGCAAATTTTTTTTATTTATATGTGATATGTAGAGATGAAATGGATGAATGGGATTTGTGATGTTTGGCTATGGCACCATAGACTGTTTAGAACTCTGTTATTTTGTTTTTAGGCGATTACTGTGATGCATGACTTTGTATGTTTTTCATGTGGTTTTTCTCTTTTTTTGTATTTTTTGATGGTATTGTAAGGATGAAAAGTAGCACAGTTGGTTTAGAAATGTAGCTAGGGTTTCTTGAGACTCAGACGATTTTGACTCACTAGCCACGACTGTACTTTATCTTACAAGACTTTTAAACAAGGTATGAATCAGATTTGTTTTTGACCAAGCTATTTCACATCCCTGTGTGTGCAATTGAGTTCGTTATTGTGGTATTTATCAAGATACCGCCAGTGCCAGATGGGCTTTCAATCGAACCTATACTGAGGATCACCTAATTAGCTCCACTAACTCCTTTGTTGTATTCAGTTAGATTAATCTGCGGTGTTATCCAGGGTGCCATAGGCTAGCTCATCCACATGCAAACATTGATCTATACACAAGTTAATGTGATAGATATATCGTCATGCGAGAAGTTTACCGCCAATGACCGATAGGCTATCAACCTAACCGGTACTGAGGCTTGCCTCATGACCTTTTAGAATGCTAAGAGTTCTAGGGATTCAAGGTCAACTCTCTTCTTTTCTTCAATTATATTGGGATACTTGCTCTTTTGTAGTGATGAGATCACTGTTTATTTTGATTTGTTTTTCTTTTGAGCAAGGGATTGGGGATATGGAGTGATGAAAATCACTATCGTTTGTGCCATTTGATTTGTGCACTGTAAGATGTCAAGTATTTGAGTTTTGACATGTTGCAAATTTTTGATGTTTTGCAACTATTGAGAATTTAGGGATTCTTAAGGAATTGGGTAGGGAGGATGCTTGTCCTTTTGCCAACTCTCAGCATTCTTTGGGTCATTCGCATAGGGGGATGAGCAAGATAACCATTTCTCTTATGGTGACCTAGATTACTGTGCAGGTTTCATATTTCTTTCACACAACTCTGGAATTGTTTAATGTGTTTAGTTTGTGTTGGGATGTTACGTAACAAGGTGTATTTCAAGTATGACTCTACCTTCATAAAATCTGTCTGACTTGATACATTACATGGCTAAAGAGTAAAATGATGACTAAATCATGAAAAACTCTTGATACATTAAAAGACCACTTTCTCTAGTGTGGTAAAAAGCAATACATGTTGTTTTCGTTGTTTTTGTAAAATGGAACAGTGTGTAACAAGATGGATTAGCAGAGAAATTATAGCCTATGGTGCCTTTGACCTATACGACCACAAATATGCAATGTACGGATGCAATGCTTAATGCAGCTACATATTTTTGTATTTTTGATTTATTGATTTTTGTGAATATAAGATGAGGTGCGAGAAGAGCTCTCTATTGATGAATTTTGAGTATGCCTAGAAATGAGATGCAATTTTTTGTTGTTTTTGATTATTATTTTTTTTTGACCAAGTGATTACGATAATCCTTGGAGATTTTTGGGTGACCAAGTGATTGCGATAATCCTTGGAGATTTTGGGGTGACCAAGTGATTGCGATAATCCTTGGAGATTTTGGGGTGACCAAGTGATTGCGATAATCCTTGGAGCTTTTGGGGTGACCAAGTGATTGCGATAATCCTTGGAGCTTTTGGGGTGACCAAGTGATTGCGATAATCCTTGGAGCTTTTTGGGGTGACCAAGTGATTGCGATAATCATTGGAGCTTTTTGTGTGACCAAGTGATTGCGATAATCCTTGGAGCTTTTTGTGTGACCAAGTGATTGCGATAATCCTTGGATCTTTTGGGGTGACCAAGTGATTGCGATAAACCTTGGAGCTTTTTAGGTGACCAAGTGATTGTGATAATCCTTGGAGCTTTTGGGGTGACCAAGTGATTGCGATAATCCTTGGAGCCTTTGGGTTGACCAAGTGATTGTGATAATCCTTGGAGCTTTTGGGGTGACCAAGCGATTGCGATAATCCTTGGAGATTTTGGGGTGACCAAGTGATTGTGATAATCCTTGGAGCTTTTGGTTTGGATTATGGTTCTTCAAGGGATAGAGGTACCCCTAGCTTGATGGTCTTTGCGCTCTGGATCTGGCTCTATAGAGACGGGTATGAACGGATCAGCCCTATGTGTCGAGATGAGGACAGGGTCCGCCCACGGCACTGATGTTGCTATGATGTTTCTTGGTGGAAGTTGCTCTTTGTGTGCCCAACGTAGCGGATGTAATGCTTGGTCCCACTGTGGTGAGTTAACGCGCCACTCATGCCCTAGTATTATGTTTATCTGTTGACATGCTTCCTCAAATTTTATGGGATGCCGATGTTGTCTTATGTGATTGCTATGGGCTATGTCTATTTCATCCTCACCTTCGGACAATGTGTATAGCTCATCAAAATCTAGAGATTCTGAGACATGGAGGACTGCATCATCAGGTAGCCCTACGGTTAAAGGTTGATCCTCTTCGAAAGGATCCTTATGTAAGTTGGGCCTTGGGAGCTCCAAAATCTTGGTCTCTACCGACTCTAAGTGCTCTAGAATTTTGCATGTATCGGGAGATTTGAACTCCTCCTCTTTGGTTGGTTCTTGTTGAGGAACTTGGGGCCTATGGAGGGGTGGCCTGATGGCACCCCCCATGCATTGATAGGGCTTTTCATCCCGCTGAAAGCACGAGATTCCGGGCAAAGGAAACACTAATTATGCAATGTAAGATGAAATGTAACGCTTTAACCTTATGCACCAAAATAAAGGAAAGAGACAATTTGGAAAGGAGAGAAAAGATGCAAAGAAATCACAGCCCTCTTTATTCAAATATCTTATCCTCGGTTACATAGACGTCTCCTCCATTTTTAGGGGCTAGGAGTGTTAAATTTGTCTTTGTTACAACATGTGACTTAGTCTTCCTCCTTTCGCGTGCCCATGATTGCAATGGGCAGGCCAAGATGATGCCGTCGCTGATGTCGATGAGTTCTTAACCTCCGCTACTTCTCCTATGAACAAAGAAACAACCAAGATGTCAGTAGCATCTATCGCAAATGAAAAGCGTTTGTTCTCTAAAACTAACGAAATATGCATGTAAACATTTTCCTGAAACAGTAATTACAGTGAGTCCAAATGGCTTCAAAACTTGATAGAAGATAAGAAAAGTTACCAGAAGGCCACTGCCACTGAGACAGCTGGCCAATATACCTTCAACTGGAATTCATCCCTGGGCAGGACGAATTCTGACTGCAATTCATCCCTGGGTGGGACGAATCCTTCTGTGTTGAAGAAACCGACCTGCTGCTGCTCCAATGTTGCATCCTGAGACCTGCAAAACGCCTGCAAACAGAGGGGTTATGTAATTGGGGCCATTTTGGGATGACCCAGATGGTCGGATTCTCCTAATTTGGCCTCCACCCTCGGGAATTTGACCTCGACACCTGCAAGTCAGCGAAACAACAAAGCAACACAAAACATACTAGAATCTGACCAAAAGTTACAAAATTGCAGCTATGGGTTAATCAAACCTAATAACACAAAATGCAATCTAAAAAGCAATCTAAAATGCTCTAAAACTTAAAATAGGACTTGGGAGGTGCGGGGGTGCCCAAGTGGGCCTCCCACCGTTGGCACTTGATTTTGGAGCCAATCCACCGGGGATGGGCCCAAAACCTCTTAGGATTGGGGGGTCGGCGAATTGGTTGGTTCAGGTGTCCATGTGTTGGATTTGGGTCAGGTTCGAGCTTCCAAAGGCCACCCAACAACCTCCATTGCAAAAGATATTGGTGGATGTGGGAAGGTGAACCAAAAGGGATGCAAGTGGGTCTTCAACTCGGCAACACTTCGTTGCTTGAAAACTCCTTCAACTTGTATATTTGGGTGAGAAAAGTCCCACCTTTTATAGACCCATGGGGTCTCTTTTGCGAGGGAAGCACAAATGCCATGTGTTGGTTATAGGTTCCATGTGGCAGTCATGTCTTCCCATGAGGGAGGGGAGTCCTCCATTGACTTGGGCTTTCATAATTGCCCTTGTGACAGTCCTCTAACAGCCTATCTGTCCACCCACACACGCGTGCGAGGTAGGAGTCATCAACTGACTGTCCTGGGATGCCACTTGGCACCATTCTTCTTTTTGCCCGTTAAACTAAAAATTTGTCCCTACCAGAGACGAATTCAAAATTCGTCCCTGGGTGAGACGAATTCTAGTTAGTATTCATCCTTGGGTGAGACGAATAGTGAGCAAAGTGTCTAAATGGGCCAGATTGCTTCCTGACCTTACAAAATTGCTATGAAAGTGGTTAAGACCACTATTTGACCTCTGAGGGCTGCCCTGGGGGCTGTGTTTGTCAAAGAGATCAGTGTTTGCAGTCACATAATTGGATTGGTGCTGTTTTGGTGTCTACAGATGCCCCTTTTTGGGATGCACTGTGCATGGCGCAGCGCCGAGCAAAAATAGATAACCAAATCACTAATGATTAGGGTTTCTTGGCAACCTAACCAACTTTTGATGCCCCAAGTATGGAGAGGGCATGCATTCTTGAATCCTTGCTTCTAACGAGCTAAGGAGTTTGATTTCAAGTGTTAACCTATTTTGGTGAGGTGTGACTTGAGCTTAGACATTGATCAATCATGAATAGGTGAAGGGCGTTTTATCCACAGGGGAACCTTGTGTTCATGATTCATGAAATGCCAAGTGTTTGATTGATTTGATTGTTGCTTTTTTATTGCCTCAAGCAGGAGCGTGATTGTCTTTGTCAATGATTCTTTGAATGCATGTCGTTTTCCTTAATTGGGTTTGTGATTGTTGATTGGTGACTAAGTGTGACTAAACTGAAAGCACGAGATTTCGGGCGAAGGAAACACTACTTGCGATGCATTCAAAATAAAATACGCTTAAGTCCTAGAAATGTAAATTGCATGAAATGAAAGAGACGCATTAAAACGAGATACAAGCAAATGGAGAAAACACAGCCCTTTCATTAAACTTTCTTGATCTATGTTACAAATACGCCTCCTCCCTTTTTAGGGGCTAGGAGCGTTAAAAGAATTTGACTACAATCGAGACTTAAGGTTCCTCTTCCCGTGTGCCCACACTTGAAATGGACGGGCCAAGATGATGCCACCGCTGATTTCGATGAGTCCTTGACCTCTACTGCTCCTCCTGTGAACAAAGAAACAACGAAGATGTCAGTAGCACCTGCTGCAAATGAAAAGTGTTTGTTCTCTAAAATCGCCAAAAGATGCATGTAAACATTTGTCTGAAACAGTGGGTAAAGTAAGTCCAAATGGCCTGAAAACTTGACAGAAGACAGAAAATATTACCAGGAGGCCACTGCCACTGAGACAGTCAGCCAATCTACCTTAAACTGGAATTCATCCCTGGGCAAGATGAATTCTGACTGCAATTCGTCCCTGGGTGGGACGAATTCTTCTGTGTTGAAAAAGCCGACCTACTGCTGCTCCAATGTCGAATCTTGGGACCTGCAAAACGCCTGCAAACAAGGGGGTTATGTAATTGGGGCCATTTTTGGACGACCCAAATGGTCGGATTTTCCCAATTTGGACTCTATCCTCAGGAATTAGATATCGCCACCTACAAGTTAGTGAAACAACAAAGCGACACAAAGCATGATAAAATTTGATCAGAATATTATGAAATTGAAGCTATGAATTCACCAAATAGAATGACATGAAATGCAACTCTGAAACCATAATCTAGAATGCTTTTGAAACAAAAACTTGGAAAGTGTGAGGGTGCCCCAAGTGGGCCTCCCACCGTTGGCACTCGATTTCGGAGCCAATCCACTGGGGATGGGTCCAAAACCTCTTAGGATAGAGGGGTCGGCAAATTGGTTGATTTAGGTGTCCATATGTTGGATTTGGGTCAGATTCAAGCTTCCAAAAGCCACCCAACAACCTCCCTTGCAAAAGAGATTGGTGGATGTGATAAGGTGAATCAAAGGGGATGCAAGTGGGTGTTCAACTCGGCAGCACTTCGTTGCTTGAAATCTCCTTCAACCTATATATTTGGGTGAGAAAAGTCCCACCTTTTATAGACCCATGGGGTCTCTTTTGAGAGGGAAGCACAAATGCCATGTGTTGGTCATAGGTGCCATGTGGCAGTCATGTCTTCCCATGAGGGAGGTGAGTCCTCCATTGACTTGGGCTTTCATAATCGCCCTTGTGACGAGTCCTCTAACAGCCTATCTGTCCACCCACACACGTGTGCGAGGCGAGAGTCATCAAGCGGCCATCTCTGGGCTGCCACTTGGCACCATTCTTCTTTTTTCCCGTAAAACTTAGAATTCGTCCCTACCGGAGACGAATTCGAAGTCGTCCCTACCGGAGATGAATTCAGAATTCGTCCCTACGAGACGCAATTTAGAATTCAGTCCCTAGGTGAGACGAATTCCAGTTAGTAGTCGTCCCTGGGTGAGACGAATAGTGAGCAAAGTGTCTAAATGTGCCAGATTGCTTCCTAACCTTACAAAATTGCTATGAAAGTGGTTAAGACCACTGTTTGACCTCTGAGGGCTGCCCTGGGGGCTGTGTCTATCAAAGCGATCAGTGTTTGCAGTCACATAATCAGATTGGTGTTGTTTTGGTGTCTACAGATGCCCCTTTTTAGGATGCGCTGTGCATGGCGCAGCGTCGAGCAAAAATAGATAACCAAAGCACTAATGATTAGGGTTTCTTGGTAACCTAACCAACTTTTTATGCCCCAAGTATGGAGAGGGCATGCATTCTTAAATCCTTGCTTCTAACGAGCTAAGGAGTTTGATTTCAAGTGTTAACCTGTTTTGGTGAGGTGTGACTTGAGCTTAGACATTGATCGAGTCATGAATAGGCGAAGGGCATTTTATCCACGAGGGGAACCTTGTGTTCATGATTCATGAAATTCCAAGTGTTTGATTGATTTGATTGTTGCTTGTTTATCGCCCCAAGCGGGAGCGTGATTGTCTTTGTCAATGATTCTTTGAATGCATGTCGTTTTCCTTAATTGGGTGTGTGATTGTTGATTGGTGACTAAGTGTGACTACCCCCTCAAGCGACGAATCGATGAGGGAATGACCTTCGTGAGAAAAGCGATGAGTCGCTTGACCCAAGATGACTTGTGCAAGGGTGCCTTTAGAGGGTTTACCGTTAAGTATGTGCAATTTTTCCAACATTTGGACCTATTTTTGGTGGGTGTTAACCCTTTTTGTGATGCCATAATGGGGTGAAATCATCGACAACCCATCTTCCCGTGGAGCGGTCCGGCTATGATAGCCTTCTTGGGGAAGTAGGAGAGTGACAATTTGAACCCCGACATCAATTTTCTATGCTTATTGCTGTGTTTTTGTGTTTCGTTTATTTGTTGTTTTTGTTGTTTTTTGTGACACCATTTGGGGATTAAATTATCGGAAGTTCGTCTTCCCGTGGAGCGGTCCGGCTATGGTAGCCTTCTTAGGGAGTAGGATAGTGATAATTTGTGACCCCGATGTCGATTTTCTATGCCAAGAGGTTAAGTGCAAGAGCACTTGTGTCGGAAATGTTTATTGCTTTTTGTTTGTGTTGCATTTTTGTTTGTTTTTGAGTGGGTTTTGACCCTTTTGTGATGCCATTTGGGGGTGAAATTGTTGAAAATCCGTCTTCCCGTGGAGCGGTCCGGATTTGGCAGCCTTCTTAGGGAGTAGGACAGCAACAATGAAGACCCCGACATCAACTTTGCTATGCCAAAAGGTTAAGTGCAAGAGCACTTGTGTCTGGTAATTTTTATTGCTTTTTGTTTTTGTGTTGCATTTATTTGTTGTTTTGTTGTTTTGACTTTATTTGATATTATGCATGATGGTTGATGAATATGGATGTATGCATGTTGATTTATTTTGATGGTTGCATATGCTATGATGAATGCAAATGTTTTTTATTTATATGTGATATGTAGAGATGAAATGGATGAATGGGATTTGTGATGTTTGGCTATGGCACCATAGGCTGTTTAGAACTCTGTTATTTTGTTTTTAGGCGATTCCTGTGATGCATGACTTTGTATGTTTTTCATGTGGTTTTTCTCTTTTTTTTGTATTTTTTGATGGTATTGTGAGGATGAAAAGTAGCACAGTTGGTTTAGAAATGTAGCTAGGGTTTCTTGAGACTCAGACGATTTTGACTCACTAGCCACGACTGTACTTTATCTTACAAGACTTTTAAACAAGGTATGAATCAGATTTGTTTTTGACCAATCTATTTCACATCTCTGTGTGTGCAATTGAGTTCGTTATTGTGGTATTTATCAAGATACCGCCAGTGCCAGATGGGCTTTCAATCGAACCTATACTGAGGATCACCTAATTAGCTCCACTAACTCCTTTGTTGTATTCAGTTAGATTAATCTGCGGTGTTATCCAGGGTGCCATAGGCTAGCTCATCCACATGCAAAAATTGATCTATACACAAGTTAATGTGATAGATATATCGTCATGCGAGAAGTTTACCGCCAGTGACCGATAGGCTATCAACCTAACCGGTATTGAGGCTTGCCTCATGACCTTTTAGAATGCTAAGAGTTCTAGGGATTCAAGGTCAACTCTCTTCTTTTCTTCAATTATATTGGGATACTTGCTCTTTTGTAGTGATGAGATCATTGTTTATTTTGATTTGTTTTTCTTTTGAGCAAGGGATTGGGGATATGGAGTGATGAAAATCACTATCGTTTGTGCCATTTGATTTGTGCACTTGTAAGATGTCGAGTATTTGAGTTTTGACATGTTGCAAATTTTTGATGTTTTGCAACTATTGAGAATTTAGGGATTCTTAAGGAATTGGGTAGGGAGGATGCTTGTCCTTTTGCCAACTCTCAGCATTCTTTGGGTCATTTGCACGAGGGATGAGCAAGATAACCGTTTCGCTTATGGTGACCTAGATTACTGTGCAGGTTTCATATTTCTTTCACACAACTCTAGAATTGTTTAATGTGTTTAGTTTGTGTTGGGATTTTACGTAACAAGGTGTATTTCAAGTATGACTCTACCTTCATAAAATCTGTCGACTTGATACATTACATGGCTAAAGAGTAAAATGATGACTAAATCATGAAAAACTCTTGATACATTAAAAGACCACTTTCTCTAGTGTGGTAAAAAGCAATACATGTTGTTTTCGTTGTTTTTGTAAAATGGAACAGTGTGGAACAAGATGGATTAGCAGATAAATTATAGCCTATGGTGCCTTTGACCTGTACGACCACAAATATGCAATGTACGGATGCAATGCTTAATGCAGCTACATATTTTTGTATTTTTGATGTATTGATTTTTGTGAATATGCGAGAAGAGCTCTCTATTGATGAATTTTGAGTATGCCTAGAAATGAGATGCAATTTTTTGTTGTTTTTGATTATTATTTTTTTTTGACCAAGTGATTACGATAATCCTTGGAGATTTTTGGGTGACCAAGTGATTGCGATAATCCTTGGAGCTTTTGGGGTGACCAAGTGATTACGATAATCCTTGGAGATTTTGGGGTGACCAAGTGATTGCGATAATCCTTGGAGCTTTTGGGGTGACCAAGTGATTGCGATAATCCTTGGAGCTTTTTGGGTGACCAAGTGATTGCGATAATCCTTGGAGATTTTGGTGTGACCAAGTGATTGCGATAATCCTTGGAGATTTTGGGGTGACCAAGTGATTGCGATAATCATTGGAGCTTTTTGGGTGACCAAGTGATTGCGATAATCCTTGGAGCTTTTTGTGTGACCAAGTGATTGCGATAATCCTTGGATCTTTTGGGGTGACCAAGTGATTGCGATAAACCTTGGAGCTTTTTAGGTGACCAAGTGATTGCGATAATCCTTGGAGCTTTTGGGGTGACCAAGTGATTGCGATAATCCTTGGAGCCTTAGGGTTGACCAAGTGATTGCGATAATCCTTGGAGCTTTTGGGGTGACCAAGCGATTGCGATAATCCTTGGAGCTTTTGGGGTGATCAAGTGATTGTGATAATCCTTGGAGCTTTTGGTTTGAATTATGGTTCTTCAAGGGATAGAGGTACCCCTAGCTTGATGGTCTTTGTGCTCTGAATCTGGCTCTATAGAGACGGGTATGAACGGATCAGCCCTATGTGCCGAGATGAGGACAGGGTCCGCCCACGGCACTGATGTTGCTATGATGTTTCTTGGTGGAAGTTGCTCTTTGTGTGCCCAACGTAGCGGATGTAATGCTTGGTCCCACTGTGGTGAGTTAACGCGCCACTCATGCCCTAGTATTAGGTTTATCTGTTGACATGCTTCCTCAAATTTTATTGGATGTCGATGTTGTCTTATGTGATTGCTATGGGTTATGTCTGTTTCATCCTCACCTTCGGACAATGTGTATAGCTCATCAAAATCTAGAGATTCTGAGACATGGAGGACTGCATCATCAGGTAGCCCTACGGTTAAAGGTTGATCCTCTTCGAATGGATCCTTATGTAAGTTGGGCCATGGGAGCTCCAAAATCTTGGTCTCTACCGACTCTAAGTGCTTTAGAATTTTGCATGTATCGGGAGATTTGAACTCCTCCTCTTTGGTTGGTTCTTGTTGAGGAACTTGGGGCCTATGGAGGGGTGGTCTGATGGCACCCCCCATGCCTTGATAGGGCTTTTCATCCCGCTGAAAGCACGAGATTCCGGGCAAAGGAAACACTAATTATGCAATGTAAGACGAAATGTAACGCTTTAACCTTATGCACCAAAATAAAGGAAAGAGACAATTTGGAAAGGAGAGAAAAGATGCAAAGAAATCACAGCCCTCTTTATTCAAATATCTTATCCTCGGTTACATAGACGTCTCCTCCATTTTTAGGGGCTAGGAGTGTTAAATTTGTCTTTGTTACAACGTGTGACTTAGTCTTCCTCCTTTCGCGTGCCCATGATTGCAATGGGCGGGCCAAGATGATGTCGTCGCTGATGTCGATGAGTTCTTAACCTCCACTGCTTCTCCTGCGAACAAAGAAACAACCAAGATGTCAGTAGCATCTACCGCAAATGAAAAGCGTTTGTTCTCTAAAACTAACGAAATATGCATGTAAACATTTTCTGAAACAGTAATTACAGTGAGTCCAAATGGCTTCAAAACTTGATAGAAGATAAGAAAAGTTACCAGAAGGCCACTGCCACTGAGACAGCTGGCCAATCTACCTTCAACTGGAATTCATCCCTGGGCAGGACGAATTCTGACTGCAATTCGTCCCTGGGTGGGACGAATCCTTCTGTGTTGAAGAAACCGACCTGCTGCTGCTCCAATGTCGCATCCTGAGACCTGCAAAACGCCTGCAAATAGGGGGGTTATGTAATTGGGGCCATTTTGGGATGACCCAGATGGTCGGATTCTCCTAATTTGGCCTCCACCCTCGGGAATTTGACCTCGACACCTGCAATTCAGCGAAACAACAAAGCAACACAAAACATACTAGAATCTGACCAAAAGTTACAAAATTGCAGCTATGGGTTAATCAAACCTAATAACACAAAATGCAATCTGAAAAGCAATCTAAAATGCTCTAAAACTTAAAATATGACTTGGGAGGTGCGGGGGTGCCCAAGTGGGCCTCCCACCGTTGGCACTTGATTTTGGAGCCAATCCACCAGGGATGGGCCCAAAACCTCTTAGGATTGGGGGGTCGGCGAATTGGTTGGTTCAGGTGTCCATGTGTTGGATTTGGGTCAGGTTCGAGCTTCCAAAGGCCACCCAACAACCTCCATTGCAAAAGATATTTGTGGATGTGGGAAGGTGAACCAAAAGGGATGCAAGTGGGTCTTCAACTCGGCAGCACTTCGTTGCTTGAAATCTCCTTCAACCTGTATATTTGGGTGAGAAAAGTCCCACCTTTTATAGACCCATGGGGTCTCTTTTGCGAGGGAAGCACAAATGCCATGTGTTGGTTATAGGTTCCATGTGGCAGTCATGTCTTCCCATGAGGGAGGGGAGACCTCCATTGACTTGGGCTTTCATAATTGCCCTTGTGACAGTCCTATAACAGCCTATCTGTCCACCCACACACGCGTGCGAGGTAGGAGTCATCAACTGACTGTCCTGGGATGCCACTTGGCACCATTCTTCTTTTTGCTCGTTAAACTCAAAAATTGTCCCTACTAGAGACGAATTCAGAATTCGTCCCTGGGTGAGACGAATTCTAGTTAGTATTCATCCCTGGGTGAGACGAATAGTGAGCAAAGTGTCTAAATGGGACAGATTGCTTCCTGACCTTACAAAATTGCTATGAAAGTGGTTAAGACCACTGTTTGACCTCTGAGGGCTGCCCTGGGGGCTGTGTTTGTCAAAGAGATCAGTGTTTGCAGTCACATAATTGGATTGGTGTTGTTTTGGTGTCTACAGATGCCCCTTTTTGGGATGCACTGTGCATGGCGCAGCGCCGAGCAAAAATAGATAACCAAAGCACTAATGATTAGGGTTTCTTGGTAACCTAACCAACTTTTGATGCCCCAAGTATGGAGAGGGCATGCATTCTTGAATCCTTGCTTCTGACGAGCTAAGGAGTTTGATTTCAAGTGTTAACTTGTTTTGGTGAGGTGTGACTTGAGCTTAGACATTGATCAATCATGAATAGGTGAAGGGCGTTTTATCCACAGGGGAACCTTGTGTTCATGATTCATGAAATGCCAAGTGTTTGATTGATTTGATTGTTGCTTTTTTATTGCCTCAAGAAGGAGCGTGATTGTCTTTGTCAATGATTCTTTGAATGCATGTCGTTTTCCTTAATTGGGTGTGTGATTGTTGATTGGTGACTAAGTGTGACTAAACTGAAAGCACGAGATTTCGGGCGAAGGAAACACTACTTGCGATGCATTCAAAATAAAATACGCTTAAGTCCTAGAAATGTAAATTGCATGAAATGAAAGAGACGCATTAAAACGAGATACAAGCAAATGGAGAAAACACAGCCCTTTCATTAAACTTTCTTGATCTCTGTTACAAATACGCCTCCTCCCTTTTTAGGGGCTAGGAGCGTTAAAAGAATTTGACTACAATCGAGACTTAAGGTTCCTCTTCCCGTGTGCCCACACTTGAAATGGACGGGCCAAGATGATGCCACCGCTGATTTCGATGAGTCCTTGACCTATACTGCTCCTCCTGTGAAAAAAGAAACAACAAAGATGTCAGTAGCACCTGCTGCAAATGAAAAGTGTTTGTTCTCTAAAATCGCCAAAAGATGCATGTAAACATTTGTCTGAAACAATGGGTAAAGTAAGTCCAAATGGCCTGAAAACTTGACAGAAGAAAGAAAATATTACCAGGAGGCCACTGCCATTGAGACAGATCGACCAATCTACCTTAAACTGGAATTCATCCCTGGGCAAGATGAATTCTGATTGCAATTCATCCCTGGGTGGGACGAATTCTTCTGTGTTGAAAAAGCCGACCTACTACTGCTCCAATGTTGAATCTTGGGACCTGCAAAACGCCTGCAAACAAGGGGGTTATGTAATTGGGGCCATTTTGGGACGACCCAGATGGTCGGATTTTCCCAATTTGGACTCTATCCTCAGGAATTAGATATCGCCACCTACAAGTTAGTGAAACAACAAAGCGACACAAAGCATGATAAAATTTGATCAGAATATTATGAAATTGAAGCTATGAATTCACCAAATAGAATGACATGAAATGCAACCTGAAACCATAATCTAGAATGCTTTTGAAACAAAAACTTGGAAAGTGCGAGGGTGCCCCAAGTGGGCCTCCCACCGTTGGCACTCGATTTCGGAGCCAATCCACGGGGATGGGTCCAAAACCTCTTAGGATAGAGGGGTCGGCAAATTGGTTGATTTAGGTGTCCATATGTTGGATTTGGGTCAGATTCAAGCTTCCAAAAGCCACCCAACAACCTCCCTTGCAAAAGAGATTGGTGGATGTGATAAGGTGAATCAAAGGGGATGCAAGTGGGTGTTCAACTCGGCAGCACTTCGTTGCTTGAAATCTCCTTCAACTTTGTATATTTGGGTGAGAAAAGTCCCACCTTTTATAGACCCATGGGGTCTCTTTTGAGAGGGAAGCACAAATGCCATGTGTTGGTCATAGGTGCCATGTGGCGATCATGTCTTCCCATGAGGGAGGCGAGTCCTCCATTGACTTGGGCTTTCATAAGCGCCCTTGTGACGGTCCTCTAACGACCTATATGTCCACCCACACACGCGTGCGAGGCGGGAGTCATCAAGCGATCATCTGGGCTGCCACTTGGCACCATTCTTCTTTTTGCTCGTTAAACTTAGAATTCGTCCCTACCAGAGACGAATTCAGAATTCGTCCCTACCAGAGATGAATTCAGAATTTGTCCCTACCAGAGACGAATTTAGAATTCGTCCCTAGGTGAGACGAATTCCAGTTAGTAGTCGTCCCTGGGTGAGACGAATAGTGAGCAAAGTGTCTAAATGTGCCAGATTGCTTCCTAACCTTACACAATTGCTATGAAAGTGGTTAAGACCACTGTTTGACCTCTGAGGGCTGCCCTGGGGGCTGTGTCTATCAAAGCGATCAGTGTTTGCAGTCACATAATCAGATTGGTGCTATTTTGGTGTCTACAGATGCCCCTTTTTGGGATGCGCTGTGCATGGCGCAGCGTCGAGCAAAAATAGATAACCAAAGCACTAATGATTAGGGTTTCTTGGTAACCTAACCAACTTTTGATGCCCCAAGTATGGAGAGGGCATGCATTCTTAAATACTTGCTTCTAACGAGCTAAGGAGTTTGATTTCAAGTGTTAACCTATTTTGGTGAGGTGTGACTTGAGCTTAGACATTGATCAGTCATGAATAGGCAAAGGGCATTTTATCCACAGGGGAACCTTGTGTTCATGATTCATGAAATGCCAAGTGTTTGATTGATTTGATTGTTGCTTTTTACTGCCCCAAGTAGGAGCGTGATTGTCTTTGTCAATGATTCTTTGAATGCATGTCATTTTCCTTAATTGGGTGTGTGATTGTTGATTGGTGACTAAGTGTGACTACCCCCTCAAGCGACGAATCGATGAGGGAATGACCTTCGTGAGAAAAGCGATGAGTCGCTTGACCCAAGATGACTTGTGCAAGGGTGCCTTTAGAGGGTTTACCGTTAAGTATGTGCAATTTTTCCAACATTTGGACCTATTTTTGGTGGGTGTTAACCCTTTTTGTGATGCCATAATGGGGTGAAATCATCGACAACCCATCTTCCCGTGGAGCGGTCCGGCTATGATAGCCTTCTTGGGGAAGTAGGAGAGTGACAATTTGAACCCCGACATCAATTTTCTATGCATATTGCTGTGTTTTTGTGTTTCGTTTATTTGTTGTTTTTGTTGTTTTTTGTGACAACATTTGGGGATTAAATTATCGGAAGTTCGTCTTCCCGTGGAGCGGTCCGGCTATGGTAGCCTTCTTAGGGAGTAGGATAGTGATAATTTGTGACCCCGATGTCAATTTTCTATGCCAAGAGGTTAAGTGCAAGAGCACTTGTGTTTGGAAATGTTTATTGCTTTTTGTTTGTGTTGCATTTTTGTTTGTTTTTGAGTGGGTTTTGACCCTTTTGTGATGCCGTTTGGGGGTGAAATTGTTGAAAATCCGTCTTCTCGTGGAGCGGTCCGGCTTTGGCAGCCTTCTTAGGGAGTAGGACAACAACAATGTAGACCCCGACATCAACTTTGCCTTGCCAAAAGGTTAAGTGCAAGAGCACTTGTGTCTGGTAATTTTTATTGCTTTTTGTTTTTGTGTTGCATTTATTTTTTGTTTTGTTGTTTTGACTTTATTTGATATTATGCATGATGGTTGATGAATATGGATGTATGCATGTTGATTTATTTTGATGGTTGCATATGCTATGATGAATGCAAATGTTTTTTATTTATATGTGATATGTAGAGATGAAATGGATGAATGGGATTTGTGATGTTTGGCTATGGCACCATAGACTGTTTAGAACTCTGTTATTTTGTTTTTAGGCGATTACTGTGATGCATGACTTTGTATGTTTTTCATGTGGTTTTTCTCTTTTTTTTGTATTTTTTGATGGTATTGTGAGGATGAAAAGTAGCACGGTTGGTTTAGAAATGTAGCTAGGGTTTCTTGAGACTCAGACGATTTTGACTCACTAGCCACGGTCGTACTTTATCTTACAAGACTTTTGAACAAGGTATGAATCGAACTTGTTTTTGACCGAGCTATTTCACATCCTTGTGTGTGCAATTGAGTTCGTTATTGTGGTATTTATCAAGATACCTCTAGTGCTAGATGGGCTTTCAATCGAACCTATACTGAGGATCACCTAATTAGCTCCACTAACTCCTTTGTTGTATTCAATTAGATTAATCTGCGGTGTTATCCAGGGTGCCATAGGCTAGCTCATCCACATGCAAACATTGATCTATACACAAGTTAATGTGTTAGATATATCGTCATGCGAGAATTTTACCGCCAGTGACCGATAGGCTATCAACCTAACTGGTATTGAGGCTTGCCTCATGACCTTTTAGAATGCTGAGAGTTCTAGGGATTCAAGGTCAACTCTCTTCTTTTCTTCAATTATATTGGGATACTTGCTCTTTTGTAGTGATGAGATCATTGTTTATTTTGATTTGTTTTTCTTTTGAGCAAGGGATTGGGGATATGGAGTGATGAAAATCACTATCGTTTATGCCATTTGATTTGTGCATTTGTAAGATGTCAAGTATTTGAGTTTTGACATGTTGCAAATTTTTGATGTTTTGCAACTATTGAGAACTAGGGATTCTTAGGGAATTGGGTAGGGAGGATGCTTGTCCTTTTGCCAACTCTCAGCATTCTTTGGGTCATTTGCACGGGGGATGAGCAAGATAACCGTTTCGCTTATGGTGACCTAGATTACTGTGCAGGTTTCATCTTTCTTTCACACAACTCTGGAATTGTTTAATGCGTTTAGTTTGTGTTGGGATTTTACGTAACAAGGTGTATTTCAAGTATGACTCTACCTTCATAAAATCTATCTGACTTGATACATTACATGGCTAAAGATTAAAATGATGACTAAATCATGAAAAACTCTTGATACATTAAAAGACCACTTTCTCTAGTGTGGTAAAAAGCAATACATGTTGTTTTCGTTGTTTTTGTAAAATGGAACAGTGTGGAACAAGATGGATTAGCAGATAAATTATAGCCTATGGTGCCTTTGACCTGTACGACCACAAATATGCAATGTACGGATGCAATGCTTAATGCAGCTACATATTTTTGTATTTTTGATGTATTGATTTTTGTGAATATGCGAGAAGAGCTCTCTATTGATGAATTTTGAGTATGCCTAGAAATGAGATGCAATTTTTTGTTGTTTTTGATTATTATTTTTTTTTGACCAAGTGATTACGATAATCCTTGGAGATTTTTGGGTGACCAAGTGATTGCGATAATCCTTGGAGCTTTTGGGGTGACCAAGTGATTGCGATAATCCTTGGAGATTTTGGGGTGACCAAGTGATTGCGATAATCCTTGGAGCTTTTTGGGTGACCAAGTGATTGCGATAATCCTTGGAGCTTTTGGGGTGACCAAGTGATTGCGATAATCCTTGGAGCTTTTGGGGTGACCAAGTGATTGCGATAATCATTGGAGCTTTTTGGGTGACCAAGTGATTGCGATAATCCTTGGAGCTTTTTGTGTGACCAAGTGATTGCGATAATCCTTGGATCTTTTGGGGTGACCAAGTGATTGCGATAAACCTTGGAGCTTTTTAGGTGACCAAGTGATTGCGAAATCCTTGGAGATTTTTGGGTGACCAAGTGATTGCGATAATCCTTGGAGCCTTAGGGTTGACCAAGTGATTGCGATAATCCTTGGAGCTTTTGGGGTGACCAAGTGATTGCGATAATCCTTGGAGCTTTTGGGGTGACCAAGTGATTGTGATAATCCTTGGAGCTTTTGGTTTGGATTATGGTTCTTCAAGGGATAGAGGTACCCCCAGCTTGATGGTCTTTGCGCTCTGGATATAGCTCTATAGAGACGGGTATGAACGGATCAGCCCTATGTGCCGAGATGAGGACAGGGTCCGCCCACGGCACTGATGTTGCTATGATGTTTCTTGGTGGAAGTTGCTCTTTGTGTGCCCAACGTAGCAGATGTAATGCTTGTTCCCATTGTGGTGAGTTAACGCGCCACTCATGCCCTAGTATTATGTTTATCTGTTGACATGCTTCCTCAAATTTTATGGGATGTCGATGTTGTCTTATGTGATTGCTATGGGCTATGTCATGTTTCATCCTCACCTTCGGACAATGTGTATAGCTCATCAAAATCTGGAGATTCTGAGACATGGAGGACTGCATCATCGAGTAGCCCTACGGTTAAAGGTTGATCCTCTTCGAAAGGATCCTTATGTAAGTTGGGCCATGGGAGCTCCAAAATCTTGGTCTCTACCGACTCTAAGTGCTCTAGAATTTTGCATGTATCGGGAGATTTGAACTCCTCCTCTTTGGTTGGTTCTTGTTTAGGAACTTGGGGCCTATGGAGGGGTGGTCTGATGGCACCCCCCATGCCTTGATAGGGCTTTTCATCCCGCTGAAAGCACGAGATTCCGGGCAAAGGAAACACTAATTATGCAATGTAAGACGAAATGTAACGCTTTAACCTTATGCACCAAAATAAAGGAAAGAGACAATTTGGAAAGGAGAGAAAAGATGCAAAGAAATCACAGCCCTCTTTATTCAAATATCTTATCCTCGGTTACATAGACGTCTCCTCCATTTTTAGGGGCTAGGAGTGTTAAATTTGTCTTTGTTACAACGTGTGACTTAGTCTTCCTCCTTTCGCGTGCCCATGATTGCAATGGGCGGGCCAAGATGATGCCGTCGCTGATGTCGATGAGTTCTTAACCTCCGCTGCTTCTCCTGCGAACAAAGAAACAACCAAGATGTCAGTAGCATCTACCGCAAATGAAAAGCGTTTGTTCTCTAAAACTAACGAAATATGCATGTAAACATTTTCCTGAAACAGTAATTACAGTGAGTCCAAATGGCTTCAAAACTTGATAGAAGATAAGAAAAGTTACCAGAAGGCCACTGCCACTGAGACAGCTGGCCAATCTACCTTCAACTGGAATTCATCCCTGGGCAGGACGAATTCTAGCGCAATTCGTCCCTGGGTGGGACGAATCCTTCTGTGTTGAAGAAACCGACTGTCTGCTTGCTCCAATGTCGCATCCTGAGACACTGCAAAACGCACCGCAAACGGGGGGTTATGTAATTGGGGCCATTTTGGGATGACCCGGATGGTCGGATTCTCCTAATTTGGCCTCCACCCTCGGGAATTTGACCTCGACACCTGCAAGTCGGCGAAACAACAAAGCAACACAAAACATACTAGAATCTGACCAAAAGTTACAAAATTGCAGCTATGGGTTAATCAAACCTAATAACACAAAATGCAATCTGAAAAGCAATCTAAAATGCTCTAAAACTTAAAAAAGGACTTGGGAGGTGCGGGGGTGCCCAAGTGGGCCTCCCACCGTTGGCACTTGATTTTGGAGCCAATCCACCAGGGATGGACCCAAAACCTCTTAGGATTGGGGGGTCGGCGAATTGTTTGGTTCAGGTGTCCATGTGTTGGATTTGGGTCAGGTTCGAGCTTCCAAAGGCCACCCAACAACCTCCATTGCAAAAGATATTTTTGGATGTGGGAAGGTGAACCAAAAGGGATGCAAGTGGGTCTTCAACTCGACAGCACTTCGTTGCTTGAAATCTCCTTCAACCTGTATATTTGGGTGAGAAAAGTCCCACCTTTTATAGACCCATGGGGTCTCTTTTGCGAGGGAAGCACAAATGCCATGTGTTGGTTATAGGTTCCATGTGGCAGTCATGTCTTCCCATGAGGGAGGGGAGTCCTCAATTGACTTGGGCTTTCATAATTGCCCTTGTGACAGTCCTCTAACAGCCTATCTGTCCACCCACACACGCGTGCGAGGTAGGAGTCATCAACTGACTGTCCTGGGATGCCACTTGGCACCATTCTTCTTTTTGCCCGTTAAACTCAAAATTTGTCCCTACCAGAGATGAATTCAGAATTCGTCCCTAGGTGAGACGAATTCTAGTTAGTATTCATCCCTGGGTGAGACGAATAGTGAGCAAAGTGTCTAAATGGGCCAGATTGCTTCCTGACCTTACAAAATTGCTATGAAAGTGGTTAAGACCACTGTTTGACCTCTGAGGGCTGCCCTGGGGGCTGTGTTTGTCAAAGAGATCAGTGTTTTCGAGTCACATAATTGGATTGGTGTTGTTTTGGTGTCTACGAGATGCCCCTTTTTGGGATGCCGTTGTGCATGGCGCAGCGCCGAGCAAAAATAGATAACCAAAGCACTAATGATTAGGGTTTCTTGGTAACCTAACCAACTTTTGATGCCCCAAGTATGGAGAGGGCATGCATTCTTGAATCCTTGCTTCTAACGAGCTAAGGAGTTTGATTTCAAGTGTTAACCTTGTTTTGGTGAGGTGTGACTTGAGCTTAGACATTGATCAATCATGAATAGGTGAAGGGCGTTTTATCCACAGGGGAACCTTGTGTTCATGATTCATGAAATGCCAAGTGTTTGATTGATTTGATTGTTGCTTTTTTATTGCCTCAAGCAGGAGCGTGATTGTCTTTGTCAATGATTCTTTGAATGCATGTCATTTTCCTTAATTGGGTGTGTGATTGTTGATTGGTGACTAAGTGTGACTAAACTGAAAGCACGAGATTTCGGGCGAAGGAAACACTACTTGCGATGCATTCAAAATAAAATACGCTTAAGTCCTAGAAATGTAAATTGCATGAAATGAAAGAGACGCATTAAAACGAGATACAAGCAAATGGAGAAAACACAGCCCTTTCATTAAACTTTCTTGATCTCTGTTACAAATACGCCTCCTCCCTTTTTAGGGGCTAGGAGCGTTAAAAGAATTTGACTACAATCGAGACTTAAGGTTCCTCTTCCCGTGTGCCCACACTTGAAATGGACGGGCCAAGATGATGCCACCGCTGATTTCGATGAGTCCTTGACCTCTACTGCTACTCCTGTGAACAAAGAAACAACAAAGATGTCAGTAGCACCTGCTGCAAATGAAAAGTGTTTGTTCTCTAAAATCGCCAAAAGATGCATGTAAACATTTGTCTGAAACAGTGGGTAAAGTAAGTCCAAATGGCCTGAAAACTTGACAGAAGACAGAAAATATTACCAGGAGGCCACTGCCACTGAGACAGTCGGCCAATCTACCTTAAACTGGAATTCATCCCTGGGCAGGATGAATTCTGACTGCAATTCGTCCCTGGGTGGGACGAATTCTTCTGTGTTGAAAAAGCCGACCTACTGCTGCTCCAATGTCGAATCTTGGGACCTGCAAAACACCTGCAAACAAGGGGGTTATGTAATTGGGGCCATTTTGGGACGACCCAGATGGTCGGATTTTCCCAATTTGGACTCTATCCTCAGGAATTAGATATCGCCACCTACAAGTTAGTGAAACAACAAAGCGACACAAAGCATGATAAAATTTGATCAGAATATTATGAAATTGAAGCTATGAATTCACCAAATAGAATGACATGAAATGCAACCTGAAACCATAATCTAGAATGCTTTTGAAACAAAAACTTGGAAAGTGCGAGGGTGCCCCAAGTGGGCCTCCCACCGTTGGCACTCGATTTCGGAGCCAATCCACTGGGGATGGGTCCAAAACCTCTTAGGATAGAGGGGTCAGAAAATTGGTTGATTTAGGTGTCCATATGTTGGATTTGGGTCAGATTCAAGCTTCCAAAAGCCACCCAACAACCTCCCTTGCAAAAGATATTGGTGGATGTGATAAGGTGAATCAAAGGGGATGCAAGTGGGTGTTCAACTCGGCAGCACTTCGTTGCTTGAAATCTCCTTCAATCTGTATATTTGGGTGAGAAAAGTCCCACCTTTTATAGACCCATGGGGTCTCTTTTGAGAGGGAAGCACAAATGCCATGTGTTGGTCATAGGTGCCATGTGGCAGTCATGTCTTCCCATGAGGGAGGCGAGTCCTCCATTGACTTGGGCTTTCATAAGTGCCCTTGTGACAGTCCTCTAACGACCTATCTGTCCACCCACACACGCGTGCGAGGCAGGAGTCATCAACTGAATGTCCTGGGCTGCCACTTGGCACCATTCTTCTTTTTGCCCGTTAAACTTAGAATTCGTCCCTACCAGAGACGAATTCAGAATTCGTCCCTACCAGAGATGAATTCAGAATTCGTCCCTACCAGAGACGAATTTAGAATTCGTCCCTAGGTGAGACGAATTCCAGTTAGTAGTCGTCCCTGGGTGAGACGAATAGTGAGCAAAGTGTCTAAATGTGCCAGATTTCTTCCTAACCTTACAAAATTGCTATGAAAGTGGTTAAGACCACTGTTTGACCTCTGAGGGCTGCCCTGGGGGCTGTGTCTATCAAAGCGATCAGTGTTTGCAGTCACATAATCAGATTGGTGCTGTTTTGGTGTCTACAGATGCCCCTTTTTGGGATGCGCTGTGCATGGCGCAGCGTCGAGCAAAAATAGATAACCAAAGAACTAATGATTAGGGTTTCTTGGTAACCTAACCAACTTTTGATGCCCCAAGTATGGAGAGGGCATGCATTCTTAAATCCTTGCTTCTAACGAGCTAAGGAGTTTGATTTCAAGTGTTAACCTGTTTTGGTGAGGTGTGACTTGAGCTTAGACATTGATCAGTCATGAATAGGCGAAGGGCATTTTATCCACGGGGGGAACCTTGTGTTCATGATTCATGAAATGCCAAGTGTTTGATTGATTTGATTGTTGCTTGTTTACTGCCCCAAGCAGGAGCGTGATTGTCTTTATCAATGATTCTTTGAATGCATGTCGTTTTCCTTAATTGGGTGTGTGATTGTTGATTGGTGACTAAGTGTGACTACCCCCTCAAGCGACGAATCGATGAGGGAATGACCTTCGTGAGAAAAGCGATGAGTCGCTTGACCCAAGATGACTTGTGCAAGGGTGCCTTTAGAGGTTTTACCGTTAAGTATGTGCAATTTTTCCAACATTTGGACCTATTTTTGGTGGGTGTTAACCCTTTTTGTGATGCCATAATGGGGTGAAATCATCGACAACCCATCTTCCCGTGGAGCGGTCCGGCTATGATAGCCTTCTTGGGGAAGTAGGAGAGTGACAATTTGAATCCCGACATCAATTTTCTATGCTTATTGTTGTGTTTTTGTGTTTCGTTTATTTGTTGTTTTTGTTGTTTTTTGTGACACCATTTGGGGATTAAATTATCGGAATTTCGTCTTCCCGTGGAGCGGTCCGGCTATGGTAGCCTTCTTAGGGAGTAGGATAGTGATAATTTGTGACCCCGATGTCGATTTTCTATGCCAAGAGGTTAAGTGCAAGAGCACTTGTGTCGGAAATGTTTATTGCTTTTTGTTTGTGTTGCATTTTTGTTTGTTTTTGAGTGGGTTTTGACCCTTTTGTGATGCCGTTTGGGGGTGAAATTGTTGAAAATCCGTCTTCCCGTGGAGCGGTCCGGCTTTGGCAGCCTTCTTAGGGAGTAGGACATCAACAATGTAGACCCCGACATCAGCTTTTCTATGCCAAGAGGTTAAGTGCAAGAGCACTTGTGTCTAGTAATTTTTATTGCTTTTTGTTTTTGTGTTGCATTTATTTGTTGTTTTGTTGTTTTGACTTTATTTGATATTATGCATGATGGTTGATGAATATGGATGTATGCATGTTGATTTATTTTGATGGTTGCATATGCTATGATGAATGCAAATGTTTTTTATTTATATGTGATATGTAGAGATGAAATGGATGAATGGGATTTGTGATGTTTGGCTATGGCACCATAGACTATTTAGAACTCTGTTATTTTGTTTTTAGGCGATTACTGTGATGCATGACTTTGTAAGTTTTTCATGTGGTTTTTCTCTTTTTTTTGTATTTTTTGATGGTATTGTGAGGATGAAAAGTAGCACAGTTGGTTTAGAAATGTAACTAGGGTTTCTTGAGACTCAGACGATTTTGACTCACTAGCCACGACTGTACTTTATCTTACAAGAATTTTAAACAAGGTATGAATCAGATTTGTTTTTGACCAAGCTATTTCACATCCCTGTGTGTGCAATTGAGTTCGTTATTGTGGTATTTATCAAGATACCGCCAGTGCCAGATGGGCTTTCAATCGAACCTATACTGAGGATCACCTAATTAGCTCCACTAAATCCTTTGTTGTATTCAGTTAGATTAATCTGCGGTGTTATCCAGGGTGCCATAGGCTAGCTCATCCACATGCAAACATTGATCTATACACAAGTTAATGTGTTAGATATATCGTCATGCGAGAAGTTTACCGCCAGTGACCGATAGGCTATCAACTTAACCGGTATTGAGGCTTGCCTCATGACCTTTTAGAATGCTGAGAGTTCTAGGGATTCAAGGTCAACTCTCTTCTTTTCTTCAATTATATTGGGATACTTGCTCTTTTGTAGTGATGAGATCATTGTTTATTTTGATTTGTTTTTCTTTTGAGCAAGGGATTGGGGATATGGAGTGATGAAAATCACTATCGTTTGTGCCATTTGATTTGTGCACTTGTAAGATGTCAAGTATTTGAGTTTTGACATGTTGCAAATTTTTGATGTTTTGCAACTATTGAGAATTTAGGGATTCTTAAGGAATTGGGTAGGGAGGATGCTTGTCCTTTTGCCAACTCTCAGCATTCTTTGGGTCATTTGCACAGGGGGATGAGCAAGATAACCGTTTCGCTTATGGTGACCTAGATTACTGTGCAGGTTTCATCTTTCTTTCACACAACTCTGGAATTGTTTAATGTGTTTAGTTTGTGTTGGGATTTTACGTAACAAGGTGTATTTCAAGTATGACTCTACCTTCATAAAATCTGTCTGACTTGATACATTACATGGCTAAAGAGTAAAATGATGACTAAATCATGAAAAACTCTTGATACATTAAAAGACCACTTTCTCTAGTGTGGTAAAAAGCAATACATGTTGTTTTCGTTGTTTTTGTAAAATGGAACAGTGTGGAACAAGATGGATTAGCAAAGAAATTATAGCCTATGGTGCCTTTGACCTGTACGACCACAAATATGCAATGTACGGATGCAATGCTTAATGCAGCTACATATTTTTGTATTTTTGATGTATTGATTTTTGTGAATATGCGAGAAGAGCTCTCTATTGATGAATTTTGAGTATGCCTAGAAATGAGATGCAATTTTTTGTTGTTTTTGATTATTATTTTTTTTTTACCAAGTGATTACGATAATCCTTGGAGCTTTTTGGGTGACCAATTGATTGCGATAATCCTTGGATCTTTTGAGGTGACCAAGTGATTGCGATAATCCTTGGAGATTTTGGGGTGACCAAGTGATTGTGATAATCCTTGGAGCTTTTGGGGTGACCAAGTGATTGCGATAATCCTTGGAGCTTTTTGGGTGACCAAGTGATTGCGATAATCCTTGGAGCTTTTGGGGTGACCAAGTGATTGCGATAATCCTTGGAGCTTTTGGGGTGACCAAGTGATTGCGATAATCCTTGGAGCTTTTTGGGTGACCAAGTGATTGCGATAATCCTTGGAGCTTTTTGTGTGACCAAGTGATTGCGATAATCCTTGGATCTTTTGGGGTGACCAAGTGATTGCGATAAACCTTGGAGATTTTTAGGTGACCAAGTGATTGCGATAATCCTTGGAGCTTTTGGGGTGACCAAGTGATTGCGATAATCCTTGGAGCCTTTGGGTTGACCAAGTGATTGCGATAATCCTTGGAGCTTTTGGGGTGACCAAGCGATTACGATAATCCTTGGAGCTTTTGGGGTGACCAAGTGATTGTGATAATCCTTGGAGCTTTTGGTTTGGATTATGGTTCTTCAAGGGATAGAGGTACCCCCAGCTTGATGGTCTTTGCGCTACGGATCTGGCTCTATAGAGACGGGTATGAACGGATCAGCCCTATGTGTCGAGATGAGGACAGGGTCCGCCCACGGCACTGATGTTGCTATGATGTTTCTTGGTGGAAGTTGCTCTTTGTGTGCCCAACGTAGCGGATGTAATGCTTGGTCCCACTGCGGTGAGTTAACGCGCCACTCATGCCCTAGTATTATGTTTATCTGTTGACATGCTTCCTCAAATTTTATGGGATGCCGATGTTGTCTTATGTGATTGCTATGGGCTATGTCTGTTTCATCCTCACCTTCGTACAATGTGTATAGCTCATCAAAATCTAGAGATTCTGAGACATGGAGGACTGCATCATCAGGTAGCCCTACGGTTAAAGGTTGATCCTCTTCGAAAGGATCCTTATGTAAGTTGGGCCTTGGGAGCTCCAAAATCTTGGTCTCTACCGACTCTAAGTGCTCTAGAATTTTGCATGTATCGGGAGATTTGAACTCCTCCTCTTTGGTTGGTTCTTGTTGAGGAACTTGGGGCCTATGGATGGGTGGTCTGATGGCACCCCCCATGCCTTGATAGGGCTTTTCATCCCGCTGAAAGCACGAGATTCCGGGCAAAGGAAACACTAATTATGCAATGTAAGACGAAATGTAACGCTTTAACCTTATGCACCAAAACAAAGGAAAGAGACAATTTGGAAAGGAGAGAAAAGATGTAAAGAAATCACAGCCCTCTTTATTCAAATATCTTATCCTCGGTTACATAGACGTCTCCTCCCTTTTTAGGGGCTAGGAGCGTTAAATTTGTCTTTGTTACAATGTGTGACTTAGTCTTCCTCCTTCCGCGTGCCCACGATTGCAATGGGCGGGCCAAGATGATGTCGTCGCTGATGTCGATGAGTTCTTAACCTCCGTTGCTTCTCCTGCGAACAAAGAAACAACCAAGATGTCAGTAGCATCTGCCGCAAATGAAAAGTGTTTGTTCTCTAAAACTAACGAAATATGCATGTAAACATTTGCATGAAACGGTAATTACGGTGAGTCCAAATGGCTTCAAAACTTGACGAGAAGATAGGAAAAGTTACCGAGAAGGCCACTTGCCACTGAGACAGCTGGCCAATCTACCTTCAAGCTGGAATTCGTCCCTGGGCGGGACGAATTCGATCGCAATTCGTCCCTGGGTGGGACGAATTCTTCGTGTTGAAGAAACCGACCTGCTTGCTTGCTCCAATGTCGGATCCCGAGACACTGCAAAACGCCTGCAAACAGGGGGTTATGTAATTGGGGCCATTTTGGGACGACCCGGATGGTCGGATTCTCCCAATTTGGCCTCCACCCTCGGGAATTTGACCTCGACACACTGCAAGTCGGCGAAACAACAAAGCAACACAAAACATACTAGAATCGACCAAAAGTTACAAAATTGCAGCTATGGGTTAATCAAACCTAATAACACAAAATGCAATCCGAAAAGTAATCTAAAATGCTCTAAAACTTAAAATAGGACTTGGGAGGTGCGGGGGTGCCCAAGTGGGCCTCCCACCGTTGGCACTTGATTTTGGAGCCAATCCACCGGGGATGGGCCCAAAACCTCTTAGGATTGGGGGGTCGGCGAATTGGTTGGTTCGGGTGTCCATGTGTTGGATTTGGGTCGGGTTCGAGCTTCCAAAGGCCACCCAACAACCTCCCTTGCAAAAGAGATTGGTGGATGTGGGAAGGTGAACCAAAAGGGATGCAAGTGGGTCTTCAACTCGGCGGCACTTCGTTGCTTGAAAACTCCTTCAACTTTGTATATTTTGGGTGAGAAAAGTCCCACCTTTTATAGACCCATGGGGTCTCTTTTGGGAGGGAAGCACAAATGCCATGTGTTGGTCATAGGCGCCATGTGGCAGTCTTGTCTTCCCATGAGGGAGGGACGTCCTCCATTGACTTGAGCTTTGATAAATGCCTTTTGTGACGGTCTTCTAACGGCCCCTCTGTCCACCTACACACGCGTGCAAGGCGGGAGTCATTAGCGAGCGTTACGGGCTGCCACTTGGCACCATTTGTCTTTTTGCCCGTTAAGCTTAGAATTCGTCCCACCCGGGGACGGATTCAGAATTACATCCTGGGGTGGGACGGATTCTATTTTGAATTCGTCCCTGGGTGAGGACGAATGCTGGGCAAAGTGTCCAAGTGTGCCAAATTGCTTCTTGACCTTACAAAATTGCTATGAAAGTGGTTAAGACCACTTTGTTTAACCTCCGAGGGCTGCCACTGGGGGCTGTGTTTGTCAAAGCGATCGGTGTTTGCGAGTCACATAATCGGATTGGTGCTGTTTTGGTGTCTACGAGATGCCCCTTTTTGGGAAGCGCTGCGGGTGACGCGATCTTGAGCAAAAATAGATAACCAAAGCACTAATGATTAGGGTTTCTTGGTAACCTAACCAACTTTTGATGCCCCAAGTATGGAAAGGGCATGCATTCTTGAATCCTTGCTTCGACGAGCTAAGGAATTTGATTTCAAGTATTAACCTATTTTGTTGAGGTGTGACTTGAACTTAGACATTGATCGAGTCATGAACAAGTGAAGGGCATTTTTATCCTCGGGGGGAACCTTGTGTTCATGATTCACGAAATGCCAAGTGTTTGATTGATTTGATTGTTGCTTGTTTCTTGCCCCAAGCGGGAGCGTGATTGTCTTTGTCAATGATTCTTTGAATGCATGTCGTTTTCCTTAATTGGGTGTGTGATTGTTGGTTGGTGACTAAGTGTGACTACCCCCTCAAGCGACGAATCGATGAGGGAATGACCTTCGTGAGAGAAGCGGCGAGTCGCTTGACCCAAGATGACTTGTGCGGGGGTGCCTTTAAAGGGTTTACCGTTAAGCGTGTGCAATTTTTCCAACATTTGGACCTATTTTTGGTGGGTGTTAACCCTTTTGGTGATGCCGTAATGAGGTGAAATCATCGAAAATCTAACTTCCCGTGGAGCGGTCCGGCTATTGTAGCCTTCTTGGGGAAGTAGGAGAGCGATAATTTGGACCTCGACATCGATTTTCTTTGCCTAGAGGTTAAGTGCAAGAGCACTTATGTCCGGCAATGTTTTTTTATTTTTGTTGAATTTTGTACTATTTTTGAGTGGGCTTTGACCCTTTTGGTGATGTCGTTTGGGGATGAAATTGTCTAAAATCCGTCTTCCCGTGGAGCGGTCCGGCTATGGTAGCCTTCTTAGGGAGTATGATAGTGACAATTTGTGACTCCAATGTCGATTTTGTATGCCCTTGTTGTCAGGTGCGGTAGCAATCCTGTCGGGCAATTTTATTATCTATTTTTAGTGCATTTTTAGTCATTTTTGTTGATTTTTTTTGTGCTGGCCTGAATTCGTCCCTGGGTGGGACGAATTCCAGCTGAAGAATTCGTCCCTGGGTGGGACGAGCGCTGATCAGAGTGCTCGTCCCAGTCAAGGATGAATTCCGGTGCAAAAGGCCTATTTAATGGCCAAAACTTGATTTTGGGCTCATTTGTGTCATTTTTTTCTTGCGATTTTGGAGCTCTGGGAGGAGGAGGTAATTCTGCGAAGCGAAGCGCTGCTAGAATTCTCTCTGCCATCATGAGTGCACAAAGCGGTTTGAGCGGCGGAGCCGAGGCGAGACCTGTAAGTGACCCTAGGGTTTATTTTGCTTTAATTTAATGCATTGTTTTTGTGTTGACGCTTTTCAAAACTTTAATATTTTTTTTGTGATGTTTTTGTTTAACATTTAAGGTTAGAAACCCTAGAACTGAAAATTTGATCTTATTTTTTTTTTTTTTTTTTTTTTTGCTTTGCAGGTTGTTAGGAGCCGGTACCGTGTACCCGTTGCATTTACTGAGGCGCGGTTGGCATTGACCGATGATGAGTGGGAATGGCTTGATGCCCTTGGGCTCAAGCGGGTGGCTCGGCTGGAGCCTGTGGTTTCCGATCGAGGCCTATCGACGGCCACGATCAAGCTTTGGGATCCGCGGACCAATACTTTCCATCTCCCGACAGGGGATATGACTGTGACTCTTGAGGACGTCTATCGGTTACTTCGGATTCCGATAGATGGTCCGCCTATTAGGACATCTCCGTTTGATCAGCGGATTGCTATACTTACGAGATGTTTTGGGCATGGGGGAGGCTGGGTGTAGCGGACCCAGTGGAGACAGCCGAGGCGGATTGCCAGGCTGGCGGGATTTTGGTTAGCTGGTGGAAGGAGAGGGGGTGTTAGGAGTGAGGCACGCATTCTTGATGGGCCTCATTTCTAACATTCTTCTCCACGATTCGTCGAGCGCGAGGTTCCCGTGGAACCTCGTTGGATTTGGTGTGGCGGTTGGCAGAGTGTTCGATAGAGGCACCATTGATTACGAGATGGGGACAGACTTTGTTGGCACAACTCTACGGGGAGCTGTATGGGGTCCGCTGTCGACAACGGAAGGGTGTCAGTTGCAGTTTTTGTTGCGGTCTTTGGGGTTGGCAGCACATAGCTGTTGAGAGGCCTACCGGGTTACCGTGGATGACTCGGGCGGCGATGGAGGATGAGGAGATTGGTTATGCGGCTTTGTGGCGACGGTCTGCAGAGCAGGGGCAGAGTCGGCGATGGGCAAGTGCAGTTGAGCACTACATTGATGCCTTTTCTCGTCTCACTCCAGGGGAGGTGTTTTGGCGTCCCTATCGGGATTGTCCGGCTGGCTTGAGGCTGGAGAGTGGCTCCGACGGGTGCGGAGGGAGCGATGGTTGACTGGGCGGCACGGGACGGAGCATGAGTTCTTTTCGTACCGTCGGGTTACACGACAGTTTGGGGTGCGCCAGGGGTTGCCTGGTGAGCCCGTAGGCTATCGGCGTCGGGGAGACGAGAGGGATCTGGAGCCACCGGTTACCGTGCCATTGGGCGAGGAGTCGGATGCGGTGATTGAGGTCCCGGATGTGGATGACGTCGGTACTACCACTGAGTATGACTCGTGGTGGGTATTGCGGCGCTGGAGAGGAGAGGGGCCACTTGGAGGCGCGGAGGCGGCAGTGGAGGATCTTGAGGCGGCAGGGGGTGATTGGGGGGGCCGTTGGATGATGCAGATATGGTGGATGTGGGAGATGAGGATGTGGGCCTGGGTGTTCCGGAGCGGCCGGACATGCAGGATGTGGAGGCGCAGTGGGAGCCTGAGCAGGCTACTGTCCCCGTGAGTCCTATGCGTTCGATAGATACAGAGGAGGTGGGGTCGGATGTAGGCGTTGAGGTTGCGCGACTTACAGAGCTGCTGCGGATGCGGGATCTGGAGAGGGATCTTCGTCGGGCTCGGTTGGCGGAGCGGGATAGAGTTTTGGCGCGGCACGATGATGCATTGTCTATCTATCATCGGCGAGAGGCGAGTGGTGTACGTACCGGATAGACTTGGAGAGGGAGGTCATCCGCCTTGGCGGGCGGCTTCTGAGCCTTCGATCGGTAGATCTTCTCGACGGACGAGGGATAGTTTGGTGAGCGATCGGCATCATCTCGTCGCGGGCGGTTAGATGAGGGGGTGGTAGCGAGGCATGATGCGGGGGCTAGCGGTAGCCGCCTGCGGGGTCCCGTAGGACCCACACCACGGGGGTAGTTCCCGTCGCACCGATCCTGCGTGATCATGGTGGTCGACGCCTTAGGTTGGGTTTTTGGATATGCTTGCGGGGTCGAGGACCGGTTTTGTAGCTGCGGGCATATTTTTGACGTATATATATATATATATCCGATTTTATTTTTGGTTTTGTACATGTGATGATGTGATTTTTTTGTTATGCATGTTTATTTATTTTGATGAATGCGAGATGTTATGATAAATGTATATGTTTTTGATGTCTATGTGATATGCGAGGTGAAATGGATGAATGACATTTGTGATGATTGTACTATTATTGTTTAAGAAGCTCTTTATTTACATGGTTTTTTTTTTTTGTATTTTTTGATGGTATCATAAAGATGATAAGTAGCGCAGATGGTTTTGGAATGAATGTAAGATTTTCTGAGATTCAGTCAGTTTTAACTCACCATCCATGAATGTACTTTATCTTACAAGACTTTTTGACCAAGGTATGAATCGGACTTATTTTTGACCAAGTTATTTAACATCCCTGTGTGTGCAATTGAGTTCATTTAGTGGTATTTGTTAGGATACCGCCAGTGCAGGATGGGCTTTCAACCGAACCTGTACTGAGGATCACCTAATTAGCTCCACGAATTCCTTTGTTGTATGTACTAAGATTAATCTGCGGTGTAATCCGGGATGCCATAAGCTAGCTCATCCACATGCAAACATTGATCTGTACGCAAGTTAATGTGACAGATATATCGTCATGCGGGAGGTTTACTTACATTACCGATAGGCTATCAACCAAATTGGTACTGAAGCTTGCCTTATGACCTATAGAATCTTTGAGAGTTCCAGGGATTCAAGGTCAACTCCCTTCTTTTCTTCAATTGTATTGGGATACTTGCTCATTGTAGTGATGAGATCACTATTTATTTTGATTTATTTTTCTTTCGAGCAAGGGATTGGGGTTATGGAGTGACCAAAATCACTGTTGTTTGTGCCTTTTGATGTGTGCACTATAGTTTGTCAAATTTTTGAGTTTTGACATTTTTGCAAATTTTTTGTGTTTTGCAACTATTGAGAACTTTAGGGATTCTTAGGGAATTGGGTAGGGAGGATGCTTGTCCTTTTGCCAACTCTCAGCATTCTAGGGGTCATTCGCACAGGGGGATGAGCAAGATAACCGTTTCGCTTGTGGTGACCTAGATTATTTTGCGAGGTTTCGTCTTTCGTTCACACAATTTGGGAATTTTAGTGTTTTGATTTGTGTTGGGATGTTACGTAACAAGGTGTATTTCAAGTATGACTCTACCTTCGTAAAATCTGTTCGACTTGATACACTACATGGCTAAAGAGGAAAATGATGACTGAATCACTGAAACTCTTGGTACATTCCCAGACCACTGATTGTAGTGTGGTAAAAGTTATGCTTGGTGTTTTTGTTGTTTTTGTAACATGAGACAATGCGGAACAAGATGGACTATTAGAGCTATTGCAGCTTATGGTGCCTTTGACCATATTACTAAAATATGCAATGTATGGATGCAATGCTTAATGCAACTATATATTTTTGTATTTTTGATGGATTGTTTTTGGTGAAGGTGAAGATGAGGTGCGAGAATATGAATTTTTTGATGAATTTGAGTATGCCTAGAATTGAGATGCAAATGTTTGTTGTTTTTGATGATTTTTGTTGTTTTGTTTTTTGAATTTCTTGATTTTTTTTACCAAGATTGATAATCGTTTGGAGCTTTTGGGTTGACCAAGAAAATGAGAAAATCCTTGAAACTTTCGTAAAGAGATTAAACGATAATCCTTGGAGCTTTTTGGTTGACCAAGAGATTGCGATAATCCTTGGAGCTTTTTGGTTGACCAAGAGATTGCGATAATCCTTGGAGCTTTTTGGTGACTCCAAGAGTTTCGATAATCCTTGTGATAATCAGGAGCTTTTTTATTGACCAAGAGATTGTCGATAATCCTTGGAGCTTTTTTTTTTTTTTTTTTGGTATATGGCTTTCTTAGATATGAAATGGTCTCAAATGACTGATATTCAAGGGTTCTGTTTCCTTGATACCGTCAAGAGAAGCTAGTCTGTACGTCCCGGGTCCTATTTTGCTATCAATGACATAAGGACCTAACCAATTTGCCATGAATTTGTCCCTCATATGGGACGGCAAATTAGAGTTTTGTTGGTTTTCCTTCAAAACCAAATCACCAACCCGAAAGTCTCTTAGGTGAACTTTCATGTTGTAAGCTCTCTTAAGCCGCTCTTGATAGATACGTAAGTGCTCGAGAGCATTAACGCGTCGTTCGTCAAGCAACGTAAGCTGGTCTAATCGGGCCTGCCGTGCAGTGTTATCATCGATGAACTCCTGCATTGATATGCGCAGGGAAGGAATTTCCAACTCGAGAGGCATTACGCCTATGAGCCATACACTAGTGAAAACGGAGTTGCCCCAGTGGGCGTCCGAATACTAGTGCGATAAGCCCAAAGGGCAAGTGGGATTTGTATGTGCCAATCCTTATGACTATCTGCGACGGTCTTTTTAAGGATGGCGACTAGCATTTTGTTTGACGCCTCTGCTTGCCCATTTGCTTGCGGATAATAGGGTGTTGAAAAGTTGTGCTGAATTTTGTACTTTGTGGTTAAAGCACGCACGTCTTTGTTCTTGAATGATGGCCCATTATCCGAGATTATTTTGGATGGAATACCAAAACGACATATGATGTAATGCAAAATGAACTCCGCAATGCGGGGTCCTGTCGTAGAGGTTAACGGAATTGCTTCCACCCATTTGGTAAAATATTATGTGGCCGTTATGATAAACGTGTGACGGCCTGACGATGCAAGGGAGATCTTTTCGATTAGATCGAGGCCCCACTACGAAAATGGCCAAGTAGACTGGACTGTCTGTAGGGCCTGGGAAGGTGCGTGCATCAAATTGGCATGATGTTGACACTTTACGCACCTCTTGACATACGCGCAGCAATCTCGCTCTAAAGATGGCCAATAATAGCCCATGCGAAGAATGCGCTTTGCAATGGCCATACCACTGAAGTGGCCGCCACATGTACCGTCATGCGCTTGGGTGACTGCCCAAGTGGACTCTTGCTGGTCCAAGCAACGAAGAAGAATTCCGTCGTAGCTGCGACGATACAAAATGTCTCCTATCAAGACATATTTTGCCGCTTTCTGTTTGAATGTTCGTTTTGCGGCGTGCGTCAATCCAAAGGGTAGATTACCTAACTTGAGGTAGTCTCTTATGGGTAAATACCAATCCTGTTGATCGGATACCTCGACAGTTTGAACAGCCAATCCCTTTTGGAGTTCTTCCCTAACAAATGCTGATTGGGATAGAACTTGTAAGAATAGCGTTGTGTTGCTATTAATGGGAGTGGGGGAAAATAAAGACCCCCAGTTGGCATGTTTCAAATAGTCTCGGATTCGAAAGAACTTATCCGAAGATGGTTCGATCTGGATCATGTGGACTCCTGGCGTCAAGTCTGAGCTTGCGCGCTCCATCGCGGGTTGCGATAAGGTTTTGACCTGAATGGTTGTTATATCACCGGAAAGGTCTTGCGGGATTAGTGACCCCAAGGAGGCCATTGTGTCCGCAAAATGATTCGATGATCGAGGGAGTGCCTCGATGTCATACCACTCAAGTTTTGCCAGGAATTTATCCACGAGGGCTTTATAGGCCTTTAGAAGTGGGCATTTGCATTGATATACCCCTTTGACTTGATTGACGATTAACGGCGAATCGCCAAAGATGTTCGATCTTTTGATGTTCATGGCGATTGTTGTTTGAAGACCTAGGAGCAAGGCTTCATATTCTGCATTGTTGTTGGTGCCTTGGAAATTTAATTTAAATGACGGGGGCATTGGAGCGCCACTGCGGTGTGAAGAATACAATTCCTGCGCCACCACCTTGCTCGCATTTAGAACCATCAAAAAATAAGGTTATGTCGGCCTGAGACTCAGGCTCTTCAGAATCTGGCGATTATGAGACATGGAAGACCCCATCATCGGGTAGTTCTATGACTAGAGGCTGATCGTCTTCAAGAGGAGCCTCTGCTAGTTGATCGGCTATGACTTGTCCTTTTATAGATTTTTGCCCAATAAACTCAATGTCAAATTCCGTCAACAACATGATCCATTTCGCCGTGCGACTACTATGATAAGTACGACTCATCATGTATCGCAATGGATTCTCCTTAGACACAACATACGTAGTGTTGCTCAGCATGTAGTGGCGTAGCCTTTTGGTAGCAAACACCACTGCCAAGCAGAGTTTTTCAACGTATGCATAGTTAAGTTCGTAACCTGACCAAGGTGCGGCTAAGATAGTAAGTAGCCTATTCTTTGTGAAGTTCATTCTTTTGGGCTAGCATTGCGCCCAGTGCCACCTCGATAGGTGAGATGTATAAGTAGAACGGCACACCTGGTCTAGGCGGTGCCAATGCGGCGGCGAAGCCAAGTATTGTTTGATTTCGTCAAAGGCTGATTGGCACTCGTCATCCCAATGAAATGTGACCCCCTTGTGCAATAATTTGTTCATTGGTCGGCATTTGTCAGATAATTGCGCTATGAAGCGTTTAATCGACGCGACCTTTCCTTGCGGACTTCGAGTCTGCTTGATAGTGGTTGGGGGAGCCATTTCAAGGATTGCCTTGACTTTGTTTGGGTCCACTTCGATGCCTCTCTTTGAGACTATAAAACCCAAGAGTTTTCCAGATGTGACGCCGAACACGCACTTCTTGGGATTTCGACCTTATGCTCTATGAGGCGATCGAGAATCTTGCTTAAGTCACCGAGATGATCTGAGCGCAAGAGAGACTTGGCTAACAAATCATCCATGTAATCTTCCAAAGTTTTGTGCATGTAATCATGGAAGATATACGTCATAGCACGTTGGTATGTAGCGCCGGCGTTTTTAAGGCCAAAAGGCATGACCTTATAGCAAAATGTCCCCCAAGGCGTTGTGAATGCCGTTTTGAGTTGGTCTTCAGGATTGATACGAATTTGATTGTATCCTGAGAAACCGTCCATTAGGGAGAGCATTTCGTGACCTGCTTTAGCGTCTACCAATGCGTCGATGCTTGGCAAGGGGAAATCATCCTTAGGACTCGCTTTGTTTAGGTCTCGAAAGTCGGTGCATATGCGAATCCTCCCGTCGGGCTTCTTGACGGGAACCATGTTGGACAACCATGGCGGATAATCCACGTAGATGACAAATTGTGCATCCAACGGCTTTTGCAATTCGTCTTTGACCATCAAGGCCACTTTTGGGTGCATCTTTCTTAGTTTTTGCTTTACAGGCTTGATTTTCGGATCAAGCGTTAAGTTGTGCATGACTAGCTGCGGGTCTAGTCCTGGCATATCTTTGTACGACCATGCAAAAACTTCCTTCTTCTCTTTGAGAAGGGCAATATATTCGGCTTGCTCTTCGGGGGAAAGGCTTACCCCCGACTTGAGAATCCGTGGATTCATTGGATCAGTGCCAATGTCTACGTCAGTCGTCTCCTCGACTGACATGTGGGATCCGTCCTCCAACTGATGTGGAGTTGGGATTAAATGAATATCATCAGCTGAGTTAAGATCTACGTTTGGAACCTCGGGTCCCTCTTAGACTTGAAAGATATCCTGAGTTGTTCTTTGGGTAAAATGAAGCATTTCACCGAAAGGCCAGTACTCTGATGGTGACAATGGTGAATTGACGCGATCCCAGTCGATGGCATCCATGTCTAGATGCAATGACCGTGATGGATCGGTCGGATTGCGGATGGGTGCGGTCAAATCAATGGAGATCATGTGGATGGAATGAATTTGGTCTCCAGAACCGCGGGTGTGATGACTTGATTCTTTTAGATGTTCCCTATACTATGGATCTGGCTCTACGGGAACAGGCACGAATGGATCCTCTCTAGGTGCAAATTCATCTCTATGTGTGAAAAGGAAGGCGGGGTCTTCCCTTGGCACTTCTGTCATGATGGGATCTCGAGGTGGACGATGCTCATCTTGAATTTGGAGCCATAGGCCTAACACTTGGTCCCACCTCGTTGGGTCTACGTGCCATTCATGTCCTAACCGTATACCCATTTGTCCCATTAGATCTTCATGAGTTAGAGCGCGGTGATGTCGTCGCGCATGTATGAGATAGTCCATTTCGGTTTCGTCTTCTGAATCGCTTTCATAGATCCAAAATTGTTCATCCTCTTCAGCATCTGTTGCTTGCGATGTTGAGGACTCTTCCTGTTCCAGTGAATTAATCTGGTCCCATTGCGGTTGTTCCACTCTTAGTGGAGGGACCTGATTCTTTTGAGACTGTGTTATTTCATCTGGAACCTCTAAGGGGAACAGTTTCAGAAAAATGTCTGGAAGCCGTTGTTGTTCTCTTTGAGGATTGCTCTCTGAACTTTCACCTCTCTCTAGCAAAGGAGAGGGATTATTGCTATTTCCAGGGGTGTTTTTAGACCATGGGAGATAATCCCCTAATGTGTATTCTGTGTTTGGATTGGCGTACGGGTCTTGTGCCAATCTCCCCTTGTTGCCTATTTCTAGGCCTTGCATATTTTCAACCAAGATGTCTAATGGCGGGGGATGGTTGAACCCTACCCCTGACTTGTCATATGGCATCTGATATCTTGGTTGGCAAAGGATCCGCATCCCTTGCTCATATCTGCCTAGCCCATACCCATGCCAATTGCATTGTTCGAGATATTTTAGGGCAAATTCTGGGTTCGACAGATAATTGATGTTTTCGACAAAAGGCTCTTCATCTGTTTCCTTTTGTTCGCATGGTTCAGAACCATGATCAAGGCCCCCATACACAAAATTCGTCTGGTTGGGAGGGTAGCCTAGTGGAACAATTGTCCCTATGGGAAGGCGAGGTCTTCCCATGTCCTGCTTGACTCCAATGTGGGGGTTGCCACAACGTTTTGCACTAAGTACTCCCCCGAGGCCTGTCTTGGCCATCTCAACGGTGATTGTTGATGATTGGGTAGGAGGAAGCGGTAGTCCTTCCTGAGTCCATTCTATGTTTGGTTGTTCAGGAGTCTTGGTTTGTGTTGTGTTGGGTGTTTCCTCTGTTGATATCGTTGAAATCGTGGGCAACCCCTCTTCTAGAGGCTTAACCTCTTCCATGATTTGCTTTCCCTTGTCCTTCTGTTGGGCCATGGTAGGTGGCGTTGATGATGAAGGAGTAGGTGATGAAGTCTCACCTGGCTGGGATTTTGCCTTGTTGGCCACCGGTGGTGCCTGCGGTATTGGACCACTGTTTAGATGGATTTAATTGAAAATCCAAATGCGTTGATGGGAGGGTCGATTGAGGTATGAATTGTACCGCATTGCAATACTTGAAGGGCTCTAAGTCCATTGGGACTACATGTATTTGCCCTTCATAGGCATACTTCAAGCACTGGTGTGCGATCGAGGGGACACACTTCATGTCCACGATCCAAGGCCGCCCTAGCAGTATATTATAAGCCATTTCGCCTTCCGGCACATGGCACGGTGTGGGTATTGACTTTTGTCCTACCGGTATAGGCAGAACAACCGTGCCGATTGTCGAGCAAATTGCATCGTTAAAAGCTCGCGGTGTGTACGTGGAAGCGGTGATGTGAGAGGTGGCGGTTTTAAATGTTTCAACGCTGCGAGTGGTTATAATGTTCTTTGGACGAGCCGGTATCTATCGGCACTCTCTTGTACGGGATCCCGTTGACCCGCGCGATAACGTGCGGGGGTGGATCCGGCATGTCATTTGATATCGTTTTGACCTCGTCTTCTTTGAATGTGATGACAGGCTCCGTACATTGTTTCACATGTCCCACGAAGGCGTTGAAAGAATTTGCTTCGTGGGGTTGTACTTCAATGGCTTTTAAAATGTCCATAAGAGCTTCTCTATGGGGAGGTGATTGTTGAATAAGCTCGTAGATGGACAGCCTAGCCGACGTGGTCCGCAAACTCTGCGTGAGTTTGGTTCGTATCGTGACCTCAGGTCTAGGCGGAGGTAACTGCGTTGGGCGTTGTTGAGGCTGCGATGTCGACGGAACTTCCCTCGCAAGTACCTCGGGGGCAACTGTTGGGTATCTTCTGTTCCTTGTTACAATGCTAATCATTCCCACAAATCCTTGTGCGGGAAGATCTTGTCGCACCTCGTTAATCCGGAGCGGTTTTGTACATTGCCTCGTGGGCAGGCAAGGGGTCCTTGAATACCCCCATTTGTTGGTTGTTTGGTGCGATGGGGTTGTCCACGACCAATGTTCTATTATCGATCAAATCCTGGACTAGTTCTTTGAATTTCCAGCACCCATTTAGGTCATGTCCTCTGCGCCTATGGAATCGCAATACAATTCCTCCCTATACCCCCTAGGCTTGGGAATGTTAGGGTCAAAAATTTGGATTTACGCGAGAGTAACTAAATTTTCCGGTGACAAGCGGTCAAATAAGGAGTCCCTAGACTCCGCATACAGGGTGAATTGTCGCCTAGGGCGACATTGCTGATACTGCTCCTGTCTTTTGTTATCTCTTTCGTAAGCAGGAGGCACTGCCTAGTAGTTAGCCTTTTGAGGCTGCGTTTCTTGCACAGGCGCGGGGACATTTATCGCAACTTGGTTGATTGCAGCGTGTTGTGGTTGCGTTGTCCCAATTTTAGTGGTTTTATTCCACTCTTTCTTCTTAGGCTTGGCAATTGCGCCTTCGCCTATCTTAATCTCTTCTATGACTCTGGCTTGTGCCAAAGCTTCTTCTAAGCTGTCGTATTGTCGCAGTAACAATAGACCGAGAGATTGATTTTAAGCAACTTTTTGCGAACATTTGCGTGAGGTCCGACATGGGAGGACGGTAGGGTAACTTAGAAAGCAAAGCTCTCCATCGGTTCCCGTATGCTGCCATTGTTTCCTCCTCAAATTGTTTAAGGCTAGCAAGATCACTAAGTGATGCCTTCTTCCTTGTGTTGAAGGCGAAACGTTCAAGAAACGCATCTACTAGCTGATCTAAGTTGCTTATGCTGTGTTTGGGCGGTTGTGTGAACCAATCCGAGGCGGGGCACTGCGAATGTGGTTATGAATGTTCTAAGCAATAATGCGTCATTATCTTGGATGCCGAAGCATTGGCTTAGAAATCGTGTAACGTGTTCCTGTGCGTCCTCTTCACCTTTAAAAACTGCCAATTGAGGCAACTTGAAGTGTTCGGGGTAAAGAGGTGTAGGCACTGAGGGATGCACCGGATTATTGCGGAGTAGACGTAATGTGGGTTTTTGATGCCCAGCGGCTTTTGTCTCCACAGACTCCAAACGCTCCAATAGCGCTTGGTATGCATCGGAAGATTTTATTTCTTCCTCTCTTGTTCGCTCTTGTTGCAAGTTACGGTAAGCTGGAGGCCTATGGAGGGGTGGCCGAATGGCATCCTTCCTGCCTTGATGGGGAGTTTCAACATATTCCTCTTACGGTTCATACTCCTCGTAAAATTCTTGAGGAGTCTACGGGCGAAACCTATGACCACTGATCAAGCTCTTCCTTGAAGGTACCCATCATTGTTTCGGGGAGTTGCCTCCCTCTCGAATCTATGAGGTCTTGGGGGCGAGCTTGACGAGGTCGTGGAGACTGTCTTGCACCAACGGATTATGCCTCTCATATTGTTCAGCTCTTTGGATGCGAGGGGTTGGCCCCCTCTCAGGTATTTCATAGCGTAACTCATCCGCTTCGCGTTGCATGCGTTCTTTATCCAAGCGGTATTGATACTCTATCTCTTGCTGACTTTGTTTAAGCCGCATGATTTGGGCTTGACGGGTGGTATATCTGGCGACAGTCGGGTCAATTTGATCTACCCTATTTTGTTCAGAAGGTTCAAATGTTCCTCCTATGGGTTTACCTCGGTTTTGATGCTCTAAAATCTCAAGGGGTCGCTTCCCTCTGTCGAGGTAGGCGGTATGTGCTCGAGGTTATGGCCTCAAGGGGTGATCATGATATCCTGCTGGTGCGGAAATGCAAGGTTCCCGCATTGTTTGTTGCCCTCGAGGAATGCGATGGCTTTCCTCATACTCCCTTTCACGGGTGTAAATGGGTTGGGCGGAGTTAGGTCGCCCTATGTAAGGAGCCCTGCGCTCCGGATTTGGTCTCTCTGTTATGATGATAGGTAAAGAAGGGACGCCATATCCACGTTGCCCCTCCAAATGGACGGTGTGCCTGTCTAGCGCTTCATCGCGCGGTGGCCACTCATGCCTAACTTCAAGAGGTGATTCTCTATTTATGTCAAGGTCTACATGTAAGGCATCTTCCCGAAAGGGGCTGCTTTGAATAGGCATACCCCACCGAGGATTCAGAATTGGATTCTTTTGTAGGTTAGACCTATAAGGCGGTATGACCAAATCCTCAGGACTGAAGTGAAGGCGACTTGTGCCTACTTTTTGTGTACCTTTCGGAGCTTCTGCCCTTGATTGGGCTTGGCTGCGGGTGTACACCATTGCGGTGCTTCTATGCTATCTAAATAAGTTTTTATCTCGTTTATGATTTTTTTTTTTTTGTCTACACTAAGCAGAATTAAGCACACACATTCACAAAATCGTGATTATCTCTTTTAAGGATTAAATGGTGTGTCCAAAACTGGTTTAGTGCATTTTGGTGTTTTGTTTTGTTTTTGTAGGTTTTGAAGATCGTTTAAATGCATTATGACGGCTCATATAACTCCCAAAACGGTAGCCCCTTCAATATACCAACCAAGGCCGATATACCAACCTCTCTATATACCCGCCCTTACGAGAGGGAGACTATAGGTACGTGAGAGCGAGAAGGTACGTGGTACATAGGCGGTACGGAAGGGGGATTGTCCTGTTAATGGCACCTACCATAGAAGACTTATCCTCGCGCGCATGGGAATCACCCCGGCGACACTCGGTCTGTCTTCGTCGGGATTTACGCCTAACAACGAGTTGACAATCGTGAAATGGATGCAAATCAAGCCAAGGTGGTGATGAAATCCACCAATGGTCTTGATCAAGGGCTGGTGGTTTAAAATTGTTTCGTGATGTGTGTGGGATTCGTTTTATTCAACAAAAATGAAACAAGCATACATGACTTTTCTTATGCAATGCAGGACAAGATGAAAACAATCAAAGGAACAGAAACAGAAACAAAAAATATAACAGAGATCATGAAAATCCCTACCTCTTCTCTGCCTGCTCCTGTTGTCTCTGAATTTCTGCTCTGAAAATCTGTAGGCGAGGAATTCGTCCCTCTGGGAGGCGAATTGCAGAACAGAATTCGTCCCTCCCGAGAGATGAATTTGAATTCGTCCCGAGGTCGGACGAATTGCGAGAAAAGAATTCGTCCCTGTCGAGAGACGAATAGCGGTCTGCAACAAAAAAATGTACCTGTCAAGCACAAACACAAAACTTTGATCAGTTTTTTGTGATTTCAAAAACCAGGGAACAGGGTCCCACCGTGATCGCCACTGAAAGCACGAGATTTCGGGCAAAGGAAACACTAATTATGCAATGTAAGACGAAATGTAACGCTTTAACCTTATGCACCAAAACAAAGGAAAGAGACAATTTGGAAAGGAGAGAAAAGATGTAAAGAAATCACAGCCCTCTTTATTCAAATATCTTATCCTCGGTTACATAGACGTCTCCTCCCTTTTTAGGGGCTAGGAGCGTTAAATTTGTCTTTGTTACAATGTGTGACTTAGTCTTCCTCCTTCCGCGTGCCCACGATTGCAATGGGCGGGCCAAGATGATGTCGTCGCTGATGTCGATGAGTTCTTAACCTCCGTTGCTTCTCCTACGAACAAAGAAACAACCAAGATGTCAGTAGCATCTGCCGCAAATGAAAAGTGTTTGTTCTCTAAAACTAACGAAATATGCATGTAAACATTTGCACGAAGCGGTAATTACGGTGAGTCCAAATGGCTTCAAAACTTGACGAGAAGATAAGAAAAGTTACCGAGAAGGCCACTTGCCTGAGACAGCTGGCCAATCTACCTTCAACTGGAATTCGTCCCTGGGCAGGACGAATTCTGACTGCAATTCGTCCCTGGGTGGGACGAATTCTTCTGTGTTGAAGAAACCGACCTGCTGCTGCTCCAATGTCGGATCTCGAGACCTGCAAAATGCCTACAAACAGGGGGTTATGTAATTGGGGCCATTTTGGGACGACCCAGATGGTCGGATTCTCCCAATTTGGCCTCCACCCTCGGGAATTTGACCTCGACACCTGCAAGTCGACGAAACGACAAAGCAACACAAAACATACTAGAATCGACCAAAAGTTACAAAATTGCAGCTATGGGTTAATCAAACCTAATAACACAAAATGCAATCTAAAAAGTAATCTAAAATGCTCTAAAACTTAAAATAGGACTTGGGAGGTGCGGGGGTGCCCAAGTGGGCCTCCCACCGTTGGCACTTGATTTTGGAGCCAATCCACCGGGGATGGGCCCAAAACCTCTTAGGATTGGGGGGTCGGCGAATTGGTTGGTTCAGGTGTCCATGTGTTGGATTTGGGTCAGGTTCGAGCTTCCAAAGGCCACCCAACAACCTCCCTTGCAAAAGAGATTGGTGGATGTGGGAAGGTGAACCAAAAGGGATGCAAGTGGGTCTTCAACTCGGCGGCACTTCGTTGCTTGAAAACTCCTTCAACTTTGTATATTTTGGGTGAGAAAATTCCCACCTTTTATAGACCCATGGGGTCTCTTTTGGGAGGGAAGCACAAATGCCATGTGTTGGTCATAGGCGCCATGTGGCAGTCTTGTCTTCCCATGAGGGAGGGAGTCCTCCATTGACTTGAGCTTTGATAAATGCCTTTTGTGACAGTCTTCTAACGGCCCCTCTGTCCACCTACACATGCGTGCAAGGCAGGAGTAATTAAGCGGCTGTTACGGGCTGCCACTTGGCACCATTTGTCTTTTTTCCCGTTAAGCTTAGAATTCGTCCCACCCAGAGACGGATTAAGGATTCGTCCTGGGGTGGGACGGATTCTATTTTGAATTCGTCCCTGGGTGAGACGAATGCTGGGCAAAGTGTCCAAGTGTGCCAAATTGCTTCTTGACCTTACAAAATTGCTATGAAAGTGGTTAAGACCATTTGTTTAACCTCTGAGGGCTGCCCTGGGGGCTGTGTTTGTCAAAGCAATTAGTGTTTGCAGTCACATAATCGGATTGGTGCTGTTTTGGTGTCTACACCCGCTCTTCTTCTTGCTTTGATTTCTTAGAGGCTTCTTGATGACTTTCTAAGGGTGGATCATAGACTTGGGTGGATGTTTGAGGAAGGCACCCATCATTAGTTATAGGATCAACCTCCCGCTCATGTCTGGGAGGCATTGGGGGCGATTATTGATAAGGTCACGGAGACTCGTCTCGCACCCGAGGGTTGTGCCTCTCATAATGTTTTGTCTTATGTGTGTGAGGGGTTGGAATCCTCTCAGGTAGTTTATAGCGCAACTTATCTGCTTTACGCTGCATGTATAAGTCCTCTAACTCCTGACGACCTTGCTCTATGCGTAACTCATCCGCTTCGTGTTGCATGCACTCTCTATCCAAGCGGTGTCGATACTCTATTTCCTGATGACTTTGTTTAAGCTGTGTGATTTGGGCTTGACGGGTGGCATGTCTGGCGACTATTGGGTCAGTTCGGTCTATCCTATTTTGTTCAGGAGGTTCGAATGTTTCTCCTATGTGTTGGCCTTGATCTTGATGATCTAAAATTTCAATGGGTCACTTCCCTCTGTCGATGTAAGCGGCATGTACTTGAGGTCGCACTGTTTGTTGTCCTCGAGGAATGCGATGATTTTCCTCATACTCCCTTTCATGTTGGCTCTCCTGCATAGTGTGTTGGAACAACTCATCCTCCTGGTGCTAAAGGTGCTCTTTGTTAATATAGTACAGTTCCTCTAAATTTAGTCGCTCTAGTCGCTATAGCTCAAGTTGCATGAATTGCATTTGGCATGCGACGTGCTTGACAGATTCTAAGATGGTTGGTCCTGTCGCCTCATGTATAGAAGGCCTAGATGCCTCTCCTAAATATTTTTGATCGTAGTGATCCAAGATCTCTATAGGTGACCTCCCTTTGTTGGGGGTAGCAGCATTCCCTCGGGGCTTTGGCCTCAGTGAGTGGTCCTGATAGATAGCAGGTGCAGAGGCATATTGCTCCCGCACTGTATATTGCTCTCAAGGAAGGTAGGGATCTTCCTATTGCTCTCTTTCATAAGTGAAAAAGGGACGGACAGAGTTAGTTCGCTCCGCCTGAAGAGCCTTGTATTCTGGATTTTTCTTTGTAGTCCTGACAACTAGAGGGGGTGAAGGAGGGATAATGTAATCATGTGGTTCCTCCCGTCGAACCCTATGTTGACCTAGCGCTTCATCGCGCAGTGACATCTCATAGCGATCATCTAAGGGAGCTCTCCTATGGATTTACCCCTCATGGGAGGGATTGTGTTGAATGCTATTTTGAACAGGAGTGCCCCTCGAAGAGGTGTCCCTGTAGTCCCTTTCCTTTAAGGTGTGGAGGGGACTGCCTTGTGTGTTAGGTCATCAAGGTGGTATGACCAAATCATTAGGACTATAAATAAGGTGACTCACACCTCCTTGGATATTCTTTGTAGCATTGGCTCGTGAGTGGGCTTGACTACGGGTGAACACCATTGCGATCTCTCTAAAAACCCTAAAAGTTGAAATGAGTCAGATGGGGCCCAAAATTGGTGTGTGCATCCCTCTTATAGTAGATAAGACAAAAATTAAGTTTCAAGTCCTAGCTCTGAATACATTAGGAGATATTGACATCCGAACAGCTCAAAAAGTGTAAAAAATTGGGCACGTAATTTTAAAACCTAATTTCGGGGCACTAGATGATGGAATTTGGCCCCGAAAATTGACTTTTCTAGGCAAATAAAATTCTATGGAATCATATTTGTTTAAAATTATCCCAACTAACTCCCTATAAAATTTCAAGTCAATCGGAGCTACGGTTGAGAAGTTATGGCCCCGACAAGATGCACTAAAATTTAGGGAAAAATATAAGATTTCCCATACTTTTTTGGATGGTCCTGCATCACTTATGGGCACATTTGGGGTGATTTTGGGTTGACCAAAGGGTTCATGGACACCTTTGGGGCATTTTGGAGTGACCAAGCGATTACGGGAATCCTTGGAGCTTTTGGATAAAATGACAAAATGCGTAGATTTTTATCTTTTGTTTATGATGATTTTTTTTATTACACTAAGCAAAAATGAACACACACATACACAAACAGTGATTATCTCTTTTAAGGATTAATAGTGTGTCCTAAACTGGTTTAGTGCATTTTGATGTTTTGTGTTGTTTTTGCATGTTTTGAAGAACGTTTAAATGCATAATGAAGGCTCATATAACTCCCAAAATGGTCGCCCCTTCAATATACCAACCAGGCCGATATACCAACCTCTCTATATACCCACCATTACGAGAGGGAGACTATAGGTACGTGAGAGCAGAAGGTACGTGGTACGTAGGTGGTACAAAAGCGGGATTGTCCTGTTAATGGAACCTACCATAGAAAACTTATCCTCGCACACATGGGAATCACCCCAGCGACACTCGGTCTACTTTCGTCAGGATTTACGCTAACAACAGTTGACAATTGGGAAATGGATGCAAAGCTAAGCCAAGGTGGTGATGAACCCACCGTTGGTCTTGCTCAAGGGCTGGGGTCTTATGACCAGCTCCTTGGTTTAAAATTGTTTCGTGATGTGTGTGGGATTCATTTTATTTAGCGAAAATGAAATAAGCATAAATGACTTTCCCTAAGTAATGCAGGATAAAATGAAAACAGTCAAAGAAACAGAAACAGAAACAGAAATTTTAACATAGATTATAAAAATCCCTACCTCTTCTCTCGCCTGCTCCGATTGCTTCGAATTTCTGCTCCGAAAATCCACGAGCAGGAATTCGTTCCTCCGGGAGATGAATTGCGGAACGGAATTCGTCCCTCCCGAGAGACGAATTGAAGTCGTCTCGGGGTCGAGGCAATTGCGGTTAAGAATTAATGACGATCGGAGACGAATAGCAGTTTGCAACAAAAAAATGTACCTATCAAGCACAAACACAAAACTTTGATCAGATTTTTATGATTTTAAAAATATGGGACAGGTCCCACTGTGATTGCCACTGAAAGCACGAGATTCCGGGTGAAGGAAACACTACTTGCGATGCATTCAAAATCAAATACGCTTAAGTCCTAGAAATGTAAATTGCATGAAATGAAAGAGACGCATTAAAACGAGATACAAGCAAATGGAGAAAACACAGCCTTTTCATTAAACTTTCTTGATCTACGTTACAAATACGCCTCCTCCCTTTTCGGGGGCTAGGAGCGTTAAAAGAATTTGACTACAATCGAGACTTAAGGTTCCTCTTCCCGCGTGCCCACACTTGAAATGGACGGGCCAAGATGATGCCGTCGCTGATGTCGATGAGTCCTTGACATCTGCTGCTCCTCATGTAAACAAAGAAACAACGAAGATGTCAGTAGCACCTGCTGCAAATGAAAAGTGTTTGTTCTCTAAAATCGCCAAAAGATGCATGTAAACATTTGTCTGAAACAATGGGTAAAGTAAGTCCAAATGGCCTGAAAAATTTATCGAAGATAGAAAATATTACCAGGAGGCCACTACCACTGAGACAGTCGGCCAATCTGCCTTAAACTGGAATTCGTCCCTGGGCAGGACGAATTCTGACTGCAATTCGTCCCTGGGTGGGACGAATTCTTCTGTGTTGAAAAAGCCGACCTGTTGCTGCTCTAATGTCAAATCCCAGGACCTACAAAACACCTGCAAACAAGGGGGTTATGTAATTGGGGCCATTTTGGGATGACCCAGATGGTCGGATTCTCCCAATTTGGCCTCTATCCTCGAGAATTAGATATCACCACCTGCAAGTTAGTGAAACAACAAAGCGACACAAAGCATGATAAAATTTGATCAAAATATTATGAAATTGAAGCTATGAATTCACCAAATATAATGACATGAAATGCAACCTAAAACCATAATATAGAATGCTTTTGAAACAAAAACTTGGAAAGTGAGAGGGTGCCCCAAGTGGGCCTCCCACCGTTGGCACTCGATTTCGGAGCCAATCCACTGGGGATGGGTCCAAAACCTCTTAGGATAGAGGGGTCGGCAAATTGGTTGATTTAGGTGTCCATATGTTGGATTTGGGTCAGATTCAAGCTTCCAAAAGCCACCCAACAACCTCCCCTGCAAAAGAGATTGGTGGATGTGATAAGGTGAATCAAAGGGGATGCAAGTGGGTGTTCAACTCGACAGCATTTTGTTGCTTGAAATCTCCTTCAACCTGTATATTTGGGTGAGAAAAGTCCCACCTTTTATAGACCCATGGGGTCTCTTTGGAGAGGGAAGCACAAATACCATGTGTTGGTCATAGGTGCCATGTGGCAGTCATGTCTTCCCATGAGGGAGGGGAGTCCTCCATTGACTTGGGCTTTCATAACTGCCCTTGTGACAGTCCTCTAACGACCTATCTATCCACCCACACACGCGTGCGAGGAAGGAGTCATCAACTGACTGTCCTGGGCTGCCACTTGGCACCATTCTTCTTTTTGCCCGTTAAACTCAGAATTCATCCCTACTAGAGACGAATTTAGAATTCGTCCCTGGGTGAGACGAATTCCGGTTAGTATTCGTCCCTGGGTGAGACGAATAGTGAGCAAAGTGTCTAAATGTGCCAAATTGCTTCCTGACCTTACAAAATTGCTATGAAAGTGGTTAAGACCACTGTTTGACCTCTAAGGGCTGCCCTAGGGGCTGTGTTTGTCAAAGCGATCAGTGTTTGCAGTCAGATAATTGGATTGGTG
>JAQPPZ010006818.1:0-10241 GCA_028583015.1 Wollemia nobilis
TGTTGGTCATCAAATCTGCACAGGAAAAGGACTTTTGGTGGGTTTGCATGCCCTGGACCTACGACAAAAATTGAAAGGCCAAGGGGAAGAGATGCCCCTCGTGCCAATCTCTAGAGAAAGGCCGGCTCCTATACTAATATACTTTTGCGGTTTGAGACAAGAGAGCAGGAAAGAAATAAACAGAGTAAGGGTTAGGAAAATAAATAAAAAGGGTAAGGGTTAGAGAAAGAAATAAAAAGAGTAAGGGTTAGAAGATGATGATTTAAGGTGGGAGAGAACAGGAAGCACGATTACTCACTAACAACTCGAATAGAAGCAAGAAATACCAAGAATAACATGAAAGAAACGAAATGTCGAACTTCGTATGTATCCTCTAGACGGGTTCATAGGGTTCTCCTTTATCTCTTGCTGGAATTCAAGATTTAGAGTAACAGTGATTGAGACAAGGGAATAACAGAAACCTCAATCCACTAGGTAGCATAAAGGAAGGTGACAAGGCATTTTTCCTCTCCTATGTATCCTTCAGGGCAAATTTCAGGAGTTTATTCCCCGATCGCACATCGGATTCAAATTCAGAGTCTCGGTATGCAAATGAGAAAAGACAAAAGAATTAAGCATAGAAGGCAACATAAAAGAGAGAAATAGAGCACAAAAGGTCTTTAGTATTAAACGTAGGACATCAAGTTATAGTAGCTTTCTAGAAGAAAGTTCCCCCCATTTTTACATTTCAAAGCCTGGGTTTTTATAGAGGACCCGACCCTCTGAATCATTATTACAAAAAATGGTGGAGTACACCCTCGGGCTCTGAGAAATCGGCTCCTTGTGGCTGCTGCGACTGAGGTTTCAAATAGGTTGTCGAAACTGGAAACTGTGACTGTGTCAACCATGGAAACATTCATTTAATGTGCCACCCGAATGTCCCTGGCTTCTGGATGTTGTGCTTGAGTGATCATTACGCCCGTCGGGTTCTACTTCGAGGACTGTTACGTCCCTTTTGTTTGCCAAAAATGGTCAACAAACTTATCAAGCAAGAAAAGGAGTATTTATAAGGGGCTTTTGATCACCTTGGGAAGCTGTCTGCCTTGAAACGTGGGCCCAAAAAGTGCTTCGCTATATCTCTCCCTTGCCAAAGCCTTGGACTGAAGTAGTTTCTCCTTAATTTGGTCTTCGCAAAATAGGCTTCACAAAACTACTTCAGGGGTGTGGAGTGCCGAGTGGATTCCATATTTGAAATGGGGCTCTTTGTCCTTTGCTGGCGAAATTGCTTCGGCTCGAAAATTCTTCGGCTTGATTCTTTCTCAAAACTATGGTTCAGGGAATATCTTCCCGAAGCACTTCTCTATTTTTAAAACATTACCACTTTGCTTCGGGCACCACTACTTTGGGTGAAAACTGGTCGAAGCAGGTGTTAGAAATACTTCGGGCCTGAAGTAGTTTCCTTACCTTAGATTTTTTGGATTATGTTCTCCTCCTTCGGCGAAGTCATTTGGATACTGCTTCGCAAAAATTTCGCCCGAAGCGGCTACTGAAAATGCTTTGGGTGCGAAGCGTTATCTTTGTATTTTCTTTAGAGAAATTACTTCGCAATGTTTTCTCCCGAAGTGGTGATTTGAAGTTCTTTGGGCCCGAAGCTCTTTTCACATTCTCCTTCTTTTCTTTTTATGAAGCTATTTTCCTTGGCCTGTTTGGTCGCAAAGCTCTTTATTCATCATTTTATAAAAGGGGCGATAGGGAGAGTCAAAAATTGCTGTAACTTAAAAGAAAAAATTTCAACGAAGAAATATTATACAAAAATTCTACTATTCTTCTACCCCTTGTATAATGTGACAAAAAGTGTCAACATTCTTGGTGGCTCGCGGGGTGACGAGGTGACGAGCTCGACTCGACAAAAGAACCATTTAGTCCTGATCCATTGGGCTACAAAGTTACTGGTTTTCCCTAGACCCTGCTTCTGTGGTCTGTCCCTCTTCTTGTTCCTCTTCTCCTTCTTCTTCTTCTTCCTCTGGCATGGCTTCTGGATATGGTGATGGTTCGAGGAGATCATCGATGTGCTTCATCGTTCTTCGTACATGAGTCCAGGCACTCTTTTGGAATGGTTCTTGATCTTGTAATGCCTTAACCAAAACATGAAACCGATCAATTTTCCCGATGTCAGCATGTTTGGCCCTAATGAATAAATCGTTTAGGCATGCGACAATCTTGTAGTACCTCAAGATGAAGTCGGTCACCTACCCTTCTGAGATTGGTTCTTCCCAACCATCGATCTCTGATACATCATTCTTGAACTATAGCCAGACTGGTTTGAGGTCATCCTTGCTTAGAAGGTTCCCATCATCATTTGTGAAACTCAAGAAACCTAGGGAACAAAGGTCTTGAAAGTGGCGCATTGATGCACGCTGCTCATTATCAAACATATCCTGGAGATTCCTTGCCTTCTATGCTTTTCTTACCCTGGAAAAGAAAGTGCGAACAGTAGCCCGTGTCGTCGACCAATCTCTAGCTGTCTGAGACATTGTAGTGATCTGCAAGTCTTGATATCTAGCATTTTGGACATCGAACACTAGCTTGAGTCGGCTCCTGGCTTTCTGCGTGACCTCATCGACGACTGGCCCTCCCTCGGTAATAGCCTACTGTGCTTTGGTGACATACGCCAAAATTGAAAAAGCACTGGCACACCGAGGCCAAAAATTTTTCAACAGGTGCACGCGAATCTCCTTAATTTTGGTCCTACCAAACAACGTTGGGTCCTATTTTTCATACAATGGAGCCTACATCTACGCGATTTTGTCTTCAAGCTCCCTAGCCTTCAGATCACTCTCGGTTTGTTTCTACGCTTGGCTCTCGGCTATAGACTAGATCTGTTGAACTTACTGCTTTAGGGTGAGTGTCTCCTTCTTTATCAATTCACATTGCTCCTCAACCTCTGCTAATTTGGAGCGGACCTTTGCCAAGTTTTCCTCTAGCTTGACATTGGTGGCCTCGGATTCAAACCTATGCTAGTTAGCAATGGTTACATGTGCTCGAAAAGTCTTGATTCAGACATGCATAGAGGCCGATTCATCATCGACATTCAAGTGTTCCAGGTCCTTAGGTGTCTCTTGATAATCGTAGTCTGTTGGAGTCATTTCATCCAGAGGCTTTTTTACCTTGGGGACTTTCTTGATTTTATGCACCTTTTTGGCCTCTAAATTAAAAATGGTGCATTTTTCAATTGAGCCATCACTCAACCTCTTTTCTTTCTCGCCTCCTTCAAGATTTTGTCAATATTCTATCAGGCTTGGAGCAACTTCTCAGCAAGGGGGAGCTCCTTGATCAAGGAAATCTCAAACTCAAACAAGGCTAGGTCACCAGTCGAAGGAGTGAACAAATACAGGGAGTGTATGGGGGATGCTTCACAAGGTTTGGTGGTGGGGCTCGACGTCGAAGCGATACCTCCGCTTCTGCTAAGAATCAAGGGAATGGCAGCGTGAGTGGGTGGAGTGACTTCAATGGACTTATCTCGACCAAGATCATGGGATGGACTTGGACTAGCCATGGGTGACGTGTAAGGGGATGAATGGCCCTACAAGGGGGACTGGTGAGAACTCTCAGCTGGGGTCACGGTAAACATGGGTGAGACCAGGGCAAGGGGTGGAGAATGCGTACCTATGTGACCTATTGGCATTGTGGTAGTGGTGACTTCTGGTGTAGCCGCATCTTGTTCTTTCTTGATTTTGGCACTTGGCAGGGCTACAACCTTGACACTTGCTTCGGGTGGGTCTGATATCGATCGCCTAATGGTGGGGCTTACAACTCTTGTGCGGGGTCACTTTGGGTGTTTTGGGGGCACCAGGGCCTATTATTGCTTTTTCCTTTTCCTCCTCACCAGCAGCTATTCTGACCCTTCAATGCTCGAGTCATGGCTTCCTATAGGCCTCTGAGGTGATCTTGGAGGTGTAGCTCGAGCCTTCTCCTCTCCTTCCTTTCCCGAAGTAATATCATCTCTTTTTGGGCTTTCGCTCGAGCCTGGGATAGCTAGAGGGATGAGGGTGGTGAAGGAAAAAGGCTTCCACTTTCCAGAATTGACTTCATGAATTTTTGTGAAGTCCTTTTCCGTTGCCAAGAATCCATAAGAGTTCGTTTTCTGCCGGTGGACCATCATTATCCACCATTCTCTCAGCTGAGCCGTGTCCCAATCCTTTACTCCTTCCTTCCAGTCATCTTTCGCTTTCTTCTAGAAGGTGGATTTGGGGCTCGAGAGTGAATTCCAATCTAGGTCATATGCAACCTCCATTGGGTAGAATTCGTGCCAGGTAAGTAAGGCTTCCATCCTTTCCAGATGCCACTCCAGATCCTCTCCTCGAGGATTATTTCTTTGTTTCACAATTTCTGGATAAGGGCAAATATGGAAGCTCTTAACCCGTATATGGTCCCTCATCACTCCCAAAGGATCATAAAGCCATTGCTGGGGAATTTGGAGTAGGCCAAACTTGGCAAGCTTCTCTTCCAAGAAGGTGTTATGATTTAGGGTGAACACTTCGATAACTCCTATCTTGAGAGGGAAGTCACAAGTGTGGGCCCCTGACCCTTGTCATAGATGGCATTAGTTGCATCGCTCTACCTAGTGACTTCCAGTGCAAATTGATACTCAGAGGGGTAAAATGGCAGTAAGAAGGGCTTCCCTATGAAGCCAAATATGCAAATCATTAGCCCTTGCATTAGTCAAAATATGTCTCCCCTCTTCTCCCAGACCACTTTTTTTCTCAAGCCAAGGGGAACTCGCGGGGAGGATCCTGCCAATATGTGCATGGTGGGTGCCAAAAATTGCTGATTAAATGAATAGTAGGACTCTGATCTCAACAGTAGGGGAGTCCACTGATATACGGGCAAAGGAATTCCATTGTTGTCGCTTTCCATAATGGCAACATGAGGAAAACTATTATGTACATGAAAGAAAAGTAACCAAACAAGAAATGAGTAGGGCACGAAGCATTGGCTGGTCCCATCATTCTTCATGCTGGCGAGTTGCGCATGTAAGCCCCTGGCCACCTATTCTGCCCACTCGACAAATATTGGGTTGGAACCAGGTATCGAAGTATTGAGGCATTGAACTCCCCTTTGGAAATGCATTCGGCCAGGGACACCTGCCATGGGTATACCAAAGCATCGGTAGATAGGCATGCCACCCATGCGATGATGGAGAAGAGGTCGACATTTTTGAAAGCCTCCAAGGGAAGGGGCATTTGGGGCAGTTTTCCTGAAGGAAGCCCAATTTTGAGTCTCTACTACAAAAAAATTGATCATGTAGCCAGCAGACATGAACCTCTCTGTTTGTTCGCTCAAAATGATGTTGCAAACCATACATCCCTCGGGTGGCCCCTACCGTGGCACAAAAGCTACCTGTACATCTTCTTTCAAAATTGAAAAAAACTTCTGGCCAGATGTGTCTAACACCTGTCTGGTGGCAGGCTGGTAATTTTGCATGATGGCATCAGGGCAATGGTGCGTGGGGGGCATCAGATACTAGTATATCTGGGAGTAGTAAGCAACAACTCTTTTTCTTTCTACTGGGAGCCTGCTTCTCATGAGCTCAACGATGCTTCTGAGCTTAGCTACGCTCTTTGACAACTCCATATCCCTGATTCTTTCCCACCTATTAACTGGTGGTTCTAGAGGCTGCTCGTCCTCAGGATCCTCCCTTTCTTCCAAGACGTGTTTATCTGGGTAGAGGCCCGAATCAACGGGCTTTGGCTTCAAATTTTTTTCATGGCCTTTCACCTTTGGCTTCTCAGGGGCCACTACTTCTGGCTCTTTTTCCTTTTCCTTGGAACTTTCCTTGCCCATAGTTGATGTTTAGGGCAATGAGATTTATAGTATGAAGTGGAAAAAAATTGCAGGTTGGCAGTGAGGTCTGTATGAGTCGTTGAACGAGTAATCCTCTCAACTGCTTGGAGTCTGCGTTATATAGCCGCCAAAGACAACTACCCACATTTATAGCCTATGCCACAATTAATATTGCACTTCTCACCTGAGAGATCATCAGTTCATTAGATTGACCCCACGATGGCGTAGTACATAGGGCCATGCATTATGATGATTGTGGCTACTTTGGGAACACAACCGGCCACCACCTAGTACCTCGGGGCAGACTTTTCTCTTAGCCGAATCCCCTGAGGATGTACCTGATGCCTTTTCATTTAACTTGCCTATTTTGGATGCCTTTTGAAGGTGGCTATCGGCACACTCCTCTAGGCACACAATAAATGCTTCTACCTTGTGCATCTTTGGGTCAACAAAGCCAAAATTGAAGCTGACATACTTCATGACGAACCTTTTGTGCTAGTTAAACCTTTATGCTTTGGGCCCAAAGCTTGTTTCCCTTTTAAAAAGTAGCTCACTTAGACTCTCCTTAGGTGAGAATCTTTCACACCTTATTCGAGACCCTGCTCGGCTAATCATACTTCGCTGCGAACCATTTTGCATCCACTACTTCACAAGCCAAGTTCCCAAAGGAGTTTTTTTTTTTTATTAGAGCTGCTGAAGTAAAACTCGACCTAAGCTTTTGAGAAACATATTATTTATCAGTCAAACTATTTACACTATTTACACGCTTGTGACATAATTAGCATGCTGCTACTATAGATTCACTTTAGGTGATTATCCGGTAAACCTACAGTGACCCAACTAGATCAGGTTGAACTTTAGCTGACCTTTGGAGCTCGGATCATTTCTGCCTGAAGTTGTCCATGCTATGAATAGGAAGCAATGCAACCAATTTTCATTTTTGCCAATACCCAGATTATTGGCAAAGAAGTTCTCCACTTGAAAGCCTTCTTGGGGCATCGGTCTTAGGGATAGACGAAACCAATACCAAACCCAATGCCAGAATTCTATAGATCCTTCAAAATAAAGGTCAGGTACAGGTTCTTCCATTCCACTGATATAGTAACAAGGTTCCTCCAGTGAAGAGTAGTCCTCCAGAATCCCTTCGGGCTCATCCTCTAAATCAAACAGGCTTGATGAGCTTTGGCTGAACGCTTGCATGCCTTCTCTTGAGATACAAAAAGGGTGCAAAAATGTGCCCTCTTTGTTTTAGGGTTCTACCACTCGAGTCCGCTCCTCTCCTCGATTCATATTTTGATGAAGATCGCAAGCAACCGTGTTGTTCAATAGGTGGGACATGCTGGCATACTCCCATTGTTGGGCTAGTATGAGGTCTGCCTCCTAAGCTCCAAATGATTGCATCTCAGGCCTTGGCTCAGTGTGAGGAATGCCCCATGATAAGTATTGCATTGGCCGAACAGGAGCAATAATTATCAGAGGAAGCGACGATGTTTCTCTCCACTGCCACTTTCCTGATAGGAGCAAAAGATGTTCCGCTTGTATTGCCTCCTCAAATATTTGAGGGAACCTTCATTCCCATGATTGTAGGAGAATGAGGCTTACGTCCATGTGGAAGGCCCAAACATAGAAGAGATGGGCTTGGGTGGGCATCAGTTGGATCTCTAGTGGAATTCTCTTCCAACTTCTACAAAATTAGACATTGAAGTCTGTGATACCCTTCGAAGGTGCTCTATTGATGGTGAAGAGGTATGCGAAGAGATGGAAGGGGTCCTGGGAGCCATCAAACATTTCAATCAATGCCCCCGCTAAGTCATCCCATGAGCAGATGCTTTTGGGCTTGAGCAATCTATACCACCATAGCGCCCTTCCTTCTAGTGATAGAACAAGAAGTCTGATCATGACATCTTCATGGATAATGTCATGGAGGGTCTCTAAATTAGCAACATCTTTAAGTTTCTCTCAGGCCATCCCCATGGTGCCGTTGTATTTTGTCAATGATTTCAAGGTGCTTTTGGGGATCTTGTGGTAGCTTTGGATATTCAGGGGGCCTGGATCGTTCCAGCTGGGAAAGCTTCTCCTAGCCATTATGACATTAGCCTATGGAAATCATGGCTATCATCACTGAGTCAGAGTCATTAGGTGGACATTCTTTCTCTGCTTATGAGGTCAAGGCTGCTCACAGAACCTTGATTCCTCTGGGATATCTTCTTTCAGATTTGAAAGGTGACTACGACCAAGAAATCTGGATCTTCAGCTCAACTGAGTTTCCAGGTGATTTTATCAGATGAGGATAGGCCAGAGATTCACCGAACTTGGACCTTCTTAATACACGGGGAGTCCTGGTTACGAAAACCAGGTTTAGGTACTAGTCTTCATGACTTCAGATATTCTCGGTTAAAACAGAGTCACAATATGCTAAGAGTCTTTTAGTAATGAGAGCATCAATTCTCACTACTACTCAGAAGATGAGACTGATCGGATCTCATCGAGAACTTGTTAGAACTACTAGCTCCGATGAATACGGGCTAGAAATTTTCTCAAATATGGGACCTTGTGTCCCACCAGGCGTGCCAAAAACTATTGGTCATCAAATCCGCACAGGAAAGGACTTTCGGTGGGTTTGCATGCCCTGGACCTACGACCAACATTGAAATGCCGAGGGGAAGATATGCCCATCGTGCCAATCTCCAGAGAAAGGCCGACTCCTATACTAATCTACTTTTGGGGTTTGAGACAAGAGTGCAGGAAAGAAATAAACAAATTAAGGGTTAGGAAAAGAAATAAAAAGGGTAAGGGTTAGAGAAAGAAATAAAAAGAGTAAGGGTTAGAAGATTATGATTTAAAGTGGGAGAGAATAGGAAGCACGATTACTCACTAACAACTCGAATAGCAGCAAGAAATACCAAGATTAACACGAAAGAAATGAAATGCCAAACTTCCTATGTATCCTCTAGACGGGTTCATAGGGTTCTCCTTTCTCTCTCGCTGGAATTTAGGATTCAGAGTAACAATGATTGAGACAAGGGAATAACAAAAACCTTAATCCACCAAGCAGCATAAAGGAAGGTGACAAGGCATTTTTCCTCTCCTATGTATCCTTCAGGGCGAATTTCAAGGGTTCAATCCCCGATCGCACACCGGATTCAGGATTTAGAGTCTCGATATGCAAACGAGAAAAGACAAAATAATTAATCATAGAAGGCAGCATAAAAGAGAGAAATAGAGCACAAAAGGTCTTTAGTATTAAACGTAGGACATCAAGTTATAGTAGCTTTCTAGCACAAAGTTCCCCCCATTTTACATTTCAAAGCCTGGGTTTTTATAGAGGACCCAGCCCTCCGAATCATTATTACAAAAAATGGCAGAGTACACCCTCGAGCTCTGAGAAATTGGCTCCTCGCAGCTGCTGTGACTGAGTTTTCAAATCGGTTGCCAAAACTGGCAACTGTGACTGGGTCAACCATTGAAACATTAATTTAATGGGCTGCCCGAATGTCCCTGGCTTCTGGATGCTGTGCTTGAGTGATTGTTATGCCCGTCGGGTTCTACTTTGAGGACTGTTATGTCCCTTTTGTTTTCCAAAAATGGTCAGCGGACTTATCAAGCAAGAAAGGGAGTATTTATAAGGGGCTTTTGATCACCTTGGGAAGCTGCCTGCCTTGAAACGTGGGCCCAAAAAGTGCTTCGCTATATCTCTCCCTTGCCAAATCCTTGGACCGAAGTAGTTTCTCCTTGATTTGGTCTTCGCAAAATAGGCTTCACAAAACTACTTCGAGGGTGTGGAGTGTCGAGCGGATTCCATCTTTGAAATGGGGCTCTTTGTCCTTTGCTGGCGAAACTACTTCTGCTAGAAAATGTTTCGGCCCGATTCTTTCTCAAAATTGTGGTTCAGGGAATATCCTCTCGAGGCACTTCTTTGTTTTCAAAACATTGCCACTTTGCTTCGGGCACCACTGCTTCAGGTGAAAACTGGCTGAAGTAGGTGTCAGAAATACTTCGAGCCCGAAGTAGTTTCCTTACCTTAGCTATTTTGGATTATGTTCTCCTCCTTCAACGAAGTCGTTTGGATACTTCTTCGCAAAACTTCTGCCAGAAGTGGCTGCTAAAAATGCTTCGGGTGCAAAGCGTTATCTTTGTATTTTCTTCGACGAAATTACTTCGCAATGTTTTCGCCCGAAATGGTGATTTGAAGTGCTTCAGGCCCAAATCTCTTTTCACATTCTGCTTCTTTTCTTTCGGTGAAGCTATTTTCCTTGGCTTGTTTGGTCGTGAAGCTCTTTCTTCATCATTTTATAAAAGGTGCGATAGGGAGAGTCAAAAATTGTTGTAACTTAAAAGAAAAACTTTCAATGAAGAAATATTATACAAAAATTCTACTATTCTTCTACCCCTTGTATAATGTGACAAAAAGTGTCAAC